>JANHFM010003554.1:35425-45917 GCA_032468115.1 Grayia smithii | reverse complement strand
TTGCAAGGTCAGTACCCGGCGTATAAGACGACCCCCCACTTATCTGAAGATTTTAATGGGTTAAAAAGTCGTCTTATGCGCTGGAATTTACGGTAGTTATAATTAATTGCAGCCTTATATTTGGATTATTTATAAAAATAATAAAGGCAGGATATTAATAAACAAGCAATAAATTAATAAAATTATAAAAGCCACTTGACATGCATCAGAAAACAGAACTTTTTTCTGTTATTTGATTATGTTACACATCTATTAAGTTACTTTGATTTAAATTAATCCAACATTTGTATACCAGCAACAGAACAAAGTTTATTTCATATTTTTTTTAAAAAATCATTTTTATTGCAACTAAAATGTGAAGTTCTTCTTAATGAAAGCCAATTTGGAAGGGATTTTCCCTTCAGTAAAAATGCACTTTATAAGTGTAAACTAGCCCAGATCATTTTATTTCAGTTGATTTTTAAACATAAAATGGCATTAAACATAAAATGGCAGAGCTAGTGTGAGGGATTTTGTGTTTGCCACTGTCTCTTACCCAACCTACCTGACTGAGTGGCTGTAGGGAAAGATAGGAGTAGGGAGTGCTGTGAATATTTCTGAGTGAAAGGCAGAATACAAATATGAAAATAATGTCAAATCATCCCAAGTAGTATGCCTTAAACTTCAGTTGTTGGAAGGGGACAATAGGAGAAAGAGGAATATTGTATACTGGTTTAGGCTTTCAGGGTTAGTAAGTATGTATTGGGCAGGGTTGAGTTTCAAGGTTTAGTGACTTTGGTCTAGAGAACCTAAACACAGATTTTCTGATGTTTCACTGCCCACTCTGTTGTTCAAATTAGGGTCACTAAACCCTGAAATACTTTACCCAATGATGGGAAGAGGGTTATTGCTTTTTGGAGCTTACCAAATGTATTTGGTTGGACATGGTGTGATCCAGCATGATTTCTGTTATCTAAATTGCCCAGAGAAAGTCCATTATGCTTGCTCTAAATCCTTCAGTCCCGAAGCTCACTGGGTAGCCTTTAATCAATAACTTATTTCTGCCGCCACACTATAGCTGCATAAAATTGGGAAGAGAAAGCAGGACCAGGGCAGCTAAGGATAAAGTGGATTTCTATCTGCCTCACAAACTAGCGTTTTAACCTGAAGGATGGGGTGAATCGAGCCAATGTGGATAGTTTTAGGGTACAAATGTCATGAAAAGTAAATAAACGGTAACTACATTAACTGTGAGGGCTATTAACACCACCCAAAAGCATTTCCAGCGGAAGTTTCAACAAATAAAAGACAAACCACTCGCAGCGAAGTCGCAACCCTGAACTCTCGCCGTTTCCTTCTTTTCCTGTCCCCTCCCTTGCTCGGAGGGCCGTGAGGAGAAAATGGACGTTTGGTCTTTCAATTTTGTTTACGGCACAGACCAAAATTAAAAATCAAATAAATCAGAGCAGAGCAGAACAATGTGTAGTTAGTGCTGAGATAATAGAATAATGGAATAACAGTGGCCAAGTCTGCCTAATTTTACAGACAGTAAAGCAGAATTCAGCTCCATTCAAAGAAACTATCCTATTGATCTGATAGTAACCGCTGTACATAAAACAGATCAGAATTTTCCGGATATTTTACCAGGAAATAATGTAACAGAACATGAGCTGTGGTTTCAATGGCCTCTTGTCATTCTTAGCTCATATGGGACTTTTTTTGCTATCGGCCCTCCAGAACGTTATAAGTGTAGAGCGTTATAAGTGGTAGAGTTAGTGCCCTCCGGATTTGAACTTTGGGAAATTTTTAGTCCTCGAGAAACGGAAGGACTGAAAAGTTTGCTCTGTCGCCAATGGCAGCCCTAGAGTGGCAGAGAGCGATTTAGCGTCTCAGGGGCATCCTAAAACCCCCACAATACATTTGTATTCTTTTTTTAAAAAAAGTTTGCGCCCTATCTAACCTGGCATCCGAGGAGGCGGCCTAGGTCGCCTATATGGACAGGACTCCTATCAAACTACCACTTCGGTAATGGAGAGGCTCGTTTGTAAAAAGGCTCAATTGGGACCCGACTCCGTTCCGGCCAGCCAAGCCAAGATCGGAGCCCGGAGGCGGAGAATAACGGCGGGGGAGGGGGAAGGGGGCCAGAAAAGAAGAATCTCCTTACCTTTCGCAACACAGAGCGCGGCTGCTGCCCAGAGGAGGGGCCACAGGAGACGTTTCCACATGGTCATATTCGGAATTGAATACTGAATGTCGAAAGCGAAAATGGGTGAAATGACGAAACAAGCTGGTCATCTAGTCCTCTTTGCCCGATAGTCCAGGAAATGTTTCATATTAATCCTTTATATTCTGTGACCGCGCCTCTTTCAACCTTGTCAGTCCTCTGTACCGGAGTAGAGAGCGAAGACCAGCGGAGAGCAGCCCCAACCTGCTCGAAAGCAATCTGTCAGTTCGTCTCAATCTGCCGGATGCTATGACGTTTTCTAAAAGCAGCAGCAATGAATCACGTACCAGCCGTTGCTCCTCTCCTCTCCCCTCCCCTTGCTTACTCAGTCAATGTATAACGAATGATTAATTTTAACAACATTAAGTACATGCAAAGAAGACCTCAGTAGTACCAATCCAACAGTAGAGACAAAACCTATCATTATAACACCTATTAGCTCCAGGTACAATAATTCACAGAACCTACACTGACCCACACCAAGGGCTCATATAAGGAAGAGCCCAGAGTTCAGGGTCTTTCTAAAGCCCAGCAGGATCAAGATGATCCCAACTGCAGGTCAGACACAGTGACAGAGAAGGCACATTTCCTGGGCCCCACAAGGTGGCAGTTTTATAGAAAGGACTCAGAACCTACTCTTCCTATATGATCTTGTTGGGTGGGTTGAGACCATTGGAGACAGGGACCTTCAAGTATCTTCACCCTGTGC
This sequence comes from Grayia smithii, assembly GCA_032468115.1. NCBI lineage: Eukaryota > Metazoa > Chordata > Lepidosauria > Squamata > Grayiidae > Grayia > Grayia smithii. Next base: position 43,005 of record JANHFM010003554.1, on the reverse strand, counting down.
CATGAGGAGCGATAGCCAGTAAATATACAGTCGTGGTGATCATTAAATAAAAGAGGTAATGATTACCACTACTGAGTTTTACTGAAAAGGAAGAAAGAATCAAGATAGCTTTCCTCCCCTACTTCTATTTCCATGACACACCTTCCTATTTTCATGTTAGTTCCAAACAAAAAAGACAAAATGGGAAAATCCCAACAAGGACAATGCAAGTGGGTATTATTTTGAATTTGACATATTCTGAGGAATAGCTTCCTCTTCCACAGAAGAGGAAGCAGCTTTAGATAAATTTGCCCTGCTCCTGCAGTAGATGAAGAAGACCAGGGTGATAAAAGAGGTTTTCTCCCAAACTGCAGCAGGACAACCTTCACTCCTCTTGTTGTGAATACAGTAGGCCACAGGCCACTTGAAATAAATAAAGCACAGACTCATAGGACTCAAAGGGATCTCAGAGGTCTTCAAGGCAGGAGACCTTATACCAGTGTTGGCGAACCTTTTCGGCACCAAGTGCCAAAATGGGAGCGTGCACACACGTGTGCGCATGCCAGAAACCAGAAGAGCAGCTGCCTGGTGTGCATGTGTGCACTGGGAAGATGATATTCTGGTTTCCAGTGTGCACGTGCGCACTGGCCAGCTGATCTTCACGTGTGCATGCATACCAGAAACCAGAAGACCAGGTGGCTGGTGCACATGCATGTGCCAGGAAACCAGCTGGCTGGCGCACCTGAACCCAGAAGAGCAACGGGCAACAGCTCACATGCCCAGAGAGATGGCTCAGCGTGCCACTTCCAGCATGCATCCCATAGGTTTGCCATCACGGCCTTATACTATCTTGGTCAAATGGTTGTCTGGTTTATTCTTGAAAACCTCTAGTGAATGGAGCACCCACAACCCAAGAGCCAAACTAATCCACTGATGAATTGTTCTCACCCTCAGAAAATTTCTCCTTACTTCTTTGAGCTCTCTTTATTGAGCTTCCACCCATTGCTGCTTCTCCTGCTCTCAAGTGCTTTGGAGAGTAACTCAACCCTCTTTTCTCTCTGACAGCCCCTCAAGTACTGGAAGACACCTATCATATCCTCTCTAATCCTCTTTGGTAGGCAAGACACATCTAGTTCCACAATTGTTCATCATACAGTTTAGCCTCTAGACCCCTTATCACCTTTGTTGTGCTTCTCTGCCCACTTTCTAGGGGCTCAGCATCTTTTTTGTATTGTGGTGATCAAAAAGCAGTATTCCAAATCTAACCTCACTAGTGCAATATAAAGCAGTATTATCACTTCTTGTGATCTTGATGCTGTTTGTTTGTTTGTTTGTTTGTTTGTTTGTTTGTTTTAGATAATTTATAAAGCCACATACTCGCTGACAGAAACTCTAAGTGGCTTACAGATAATAAATCTGTTGATGCAGCCTAGGATTGCGCTGGCCTTTTTTGCAGCTGCAGCACTGCTGGCTCATACTTATGTTGTGGTCTGTTAGAACACCTAGATCCCTCTCACAGTTAATACTGTTGAGCCAGTCTGAACCACCTTGATATGAAGTTTGAACCACTTTGAAGTTTTATTATTTTTATTTCAATTCTTAGGCGATCCCATGGATATAAAGATGGGATATAAATCATAACAATGTCCTATTGAAATGGGTGATGAATGTACAGTAATTATTTGTATCAATTGTTAATTATACCCATCATTCAAAGCATCCAAGACCTACAACGCTTAAGATACCTATCTCGTGTCTTAGCCTTCCCCCAAATTCTCAAAAATAAATTCCCCTTCCCCATTGGTCTCTCCTACTCTAGAAGCTACAAAGGGAATGCAGTAGAACTGTACTCCAGACAACATTATTTACACCAAATGACCTAAATCCATAACCTTGGTTTCAGATCTCCAATCAGTTGCCAGTTATCCCTGTCTTTGAAGAGGAGATGGTAAACAGTACTTTGATACTTTGCCCAAATGGTTATGAGGGTTGGATTCATCAGTGTTTGTCCAGCAAACTAAACAGAGAGCTATTGAAAAGAAACGATTCTTGAAAACAAAACAGAAAACAGGGCTTGTAACTCCTCCTTCTCCTAGGATATTCCTGCAATTGAATACATTCAGTTTCCACAAATGGCATTGCAAGCAAAGAAAGAGAGATGAACTTCCCAATTCTTCCCTCATCACAAAGTCTCAGGGCATCTGAATAATTGACCAAGTTTTAAAAAAATAAACAGGAAGAAGGGCTAGAATTCACACACTGTTTCATCTACTTTGGATATTATCATCCACTGAAAAATCCTGCAGGAAGGATGAATATGAATCTCAGAAGATGGCTGGCCTTAGTACTCATGGTACAACTGCTTTTCATCTTTGCAGGTAAGGAAATTTGGGGTGATAGTTAAGTGAAGGATCAACTTATTCATTTTTAAAACAGAATTATAAAAAGCTCTGAGCAATTTCAAATGTAACATCTATTTGGGTAAATTGGTGAAAAGCTTAAATGAAAAGATTATCAACCATGTAAAAACAAGTCTGGCTGAAGAAGAATAAACATTGCTTTGATAAAAGTAACTACTGTACTACATTTCAAATCATTTTTGGGAAGTTGCTCACTACAGTCCTGAACAAATGTAATAATGATTAGATAATAGGGTTGTTATAGAGCTGTACCTGGAAAGAAGCAGAAATCAGTGGAAAGCTTTTGTAATGGAAGGATACAAGAAAATGGACTCCTGACAATGAATGTATCAAATCTCTTTTCTTAAAGGCTTGCCTTTGCCAGTGAGGTGGCCACTTTTATTGACAACAGGGTGTCAAAAACAAAAAGGGATTAGATAAGAAATTCCAAATTCTGTAAAGTGGATGAAGTTTAGATAACACTCCATCACACATATAGTACAAGCTATGCACACACTTTTTGCAAAATTCTTCATAGAGGACCATGAAACATTTGGGAAAGCAAAACTCAGAATATTCTAATTTGCAGGACACACTGTGGAAGGGAAAAATGTATGCAAAAGGAACAATATTTGGTGATTATTAGCTATATGGATTAGATTCTCTTTTTAATAAAGGAATAGAAACAAATGAAAATGAACATTATTTTCTCTCAATTTTAATTTTATGGTAATAATAGGTAACCTTTAAAACTTTTCTCTCAAATAATAAAACAGAAACAGATACAAGTAACAGTGATAGGTTTCATATTCACGAGAACAAATTAGATGCACAGAATATTTGTGAATTTATGAAGGAGGGTATCTTTTAAACCAGTCTTACAAAGATTTGAATTAGTAGCTTTCTGCATTTATATTGAGGATACTAGTTGGTAAAAGATAAACGTGCCTATTTATTTTGGAGAATCATTCATTCATTCTACATACATGTATGCATACATACATGCATATATACCACGCACTCTGTTGTGGCTCAGTTCATCAATATGTCCAGATGCTGATGAACAAAGATAATTCTCCTGAGACTACTAAGGGCTGGTAGCCATGAACGCGGTTACCCACTTGGGAAAGAAGCATTAAATGTTTCAATTATAAGATTACTTTCAGTACTCTAAATGCGAATGTTAGTATTTAGACAGCCATCTGAACTTAGAAATTATTCACTCAGTAAAAGCTCGATTCATGTGAGGATCTGAACAATTGTATTAAAAAATCGAGGATCTCAAGAAAGAAAGTTTTAGTTGTTACCTTAATTTCTAAGGTTACAGTTTTAGGAATTACCCTTATAAACTTTACCTTCTCATTATTCTTCAGTCTATCATGCTTGATTAAGTGGAATATAGCTTCTTTCTTTTTCTTTCTTTCTTTCTTTCTTTCTTTCTTTCTTTCTTTCTTTCTTTCTTTCTTTCTTTCTTTCTTTCTTTCTTTCTTGGCCTTTGTAGAACAAATAAACTAGAGATAAACTTTTATAAGATCAGAGAAGCATAATAAGGATGATCAAGAATAGAAACTAAGTCCTGTGAGAAGAGAAAAAAGGAACTGGGAGTGTTCAATAACATTGACAGAAGAACCAATTTGCTCAAAGAAGTTGTGGGTGCCTCGTCACTAAATGTTTTCCTGTGGAAGTTAAATTGTTGAGGTTAGTTTAATTTGAATTCCTTCACTGAGTAGGGACTTAGATTTGATATGCTAAATAGCCCATTCAACTCTATGATTCTAATCCTTGTTCTTGGCTGTTCTGTACATAATTAGCGAATGCATGCTTTTCTTCTTCACACAATTTGTGTGACTTGAAGTAAACTCTGTGCCTATTTCTGCTGGGCATGTATAATCTATCAATATCACTATAGTAATATAATTCATAGTTATAGTCATCAGTTTTCTTGTTTTTTTGTTCCAAACTATCCAGTTCAGCTTGTGTTCAGTTAACAATCCAGCAATATATTATATCACAGATATGGCCCAGCTTTGATTGCATTTCCCTTGTTCAACTTAGTTTTTAGCAGTTCTTTCACTCTTTGGATGTATTCTTTATTAATCCCCCTTTTAACTTGCCCATGCTTGGATGTTATACAACTGTAAAATGCCCAGATACCTGTAGGCTCCATCCTGATGGTTTCTAATGTTTGGCCATTCGGTATTTCAATTCCATTTACCCCAATTTATTGTTACTGTAGTACATTTTTCTAGGTCAAATTCCATTGCTATATCTGTGCTAAAAATTCTGACAGTGTTTGTCAATGACTGGATTTCACTTCTGATTTTCCATAACGTTTCTGATCTTCCATATAAAGCACATGTGAGATTTTATTAGCATTTTTTGCTGTTTGATAGTCAAGATTTGTTTTCTTCAAAATCACTGAAAGTGGGATCATAGCAGTAACAAATAATGATTTAAATGAGTTTCCCTGCCTCTCCTAATGTTGACATATTAACATTATTATTAATGTTTATTGTTCTTATTGTTACATTTCAGAGTCTAAAAATATTATGAAAAATCAAGAATGTGCCGAGTTCCAATCTGCACATTTACTATGGGGTACAAATCTCCAAGTTCGATTTCTTCTGTTTCCCTTTTCCAATCCCAGCTGTGGACGGCTGCTTTCACAACAAGAGGACATCCAGGAGGATGGATTCAATGCCAGCTTGGGAACTAAAATAATCATTCATGGTTTCAGGTACAAATATTCAAAAGTGAACATATGCCCTCTACATTATGTGTAATGGTACATGGGGATGATGTTGGAAGAGAGGAGGAAGAGCCGCAGCCCGGGCAACTGTCATGCAAAAGGTATCTCAGATCACAGAAAGAAAAAAGGGCATGGAAAGTAACTGTGAAGGAGGGGAGAAGTGCTTTCAGACTTGCTAGACACTGTTACTATAAACTTACAATAAAGGCAGTGTTAATATTCATGGTTTGTGCTTTTGTCTGGACTACCTTGAAGGGCTGACATTATGGGACTAAGTAAGGGATTGATAATTGGGATTGCTTTAACAATGAAAAGTAATCTGTATAATCTATTAAAGAATATCTATTAATATACTGTACATACATAAGAGAATAGAACTACTAAATTGATCATTAATGACAGACTCTCCAAAGCCAGTGTGCTGCTAAATGCTTAAGAACTGGCTCTGCTGACTCCATTGTCCTTGCATTGCACTGCTAGCTAGAGTGACAGTACACAAATTGGCATATACTTATACTAAATGTCATTGTCAGGAAGGAAATTTCCCCCAGCCCCATCCCTGTTGGAATTCACATCTTGTTTTCTTTCCAATTTCTGCCTTCTACATGCCTTTCTAAGAAATTATATGCCCAGCTAGTTGGACCATTCTTTGTAGCTACACATGTCATTCTTGTGATCTTTTGCCTGCAGCTTCCCCTCACACTGAAAGCATATCTAGTTTTCCATAATTCTCTCTTTGTTGGATATTAAACCTTGCAGATTAGGCGTCACCCTTTCTGTATAAATGGAGATGCCCTCACAAATTATCTTGTTTGTATTTCTCTTTAGGGCACTAGGCACCAAACCATCATGGATAGATTCACTGATTCAAGCCTTCCTAGAGGTAGCCAAAGTCAATGTAATTGCTGTAGACTGGGTTCAGGGAGCCACAGCCGCCTATCCTACTGCAGTGGAAAATGTTATGAAATTGGGACTGGAAATTTCTACTTTTATCCGCAAGTTACTGGTAAGTAGAACTCCTTGAGAAAGTACTAGATCCAATGTTGCTCAAGTACTTTCTGTCTAGGGAGACAAGTATCAAACAGAATACTCATGTGGCAAATATAACTATGTACAAAGAGAACCATGGTGTTTAGGACTCCAGACTTTTTCTAGATGGTTGGTGGTAACATTAGCAAATGTGCCTTTTTCAGTGGTGTCTATTAGTAATGTAGATAACTTCATGATGTTAATGTGCATGGGCTTTTTTTCCTATTTCCACTTAACCACAGTGCAAATATGTCCTAGCAACATTCTTTTTCTGCTATGTCACCATAATACTGCCTTCATTTCATTCCAACCCCATGAATGAGACAAGATTAAAATGGTATTAAAGTTTAAATAGTATCCCACCCCCACTTATTCTGATACCATCCAAGGATCACCTCTAAGCTATATAAATGCTTTATCATCCCATATATTGGAGTGGCTGGAGTGGGTTGGGGGGACAGTAAGTCTTGTACTGATCTAATTTTCTGATGATTTGAGGAGTGGCAGATAGCAGTTCAATTCAGCAGTGAGGAGAGGCTCTAATTATGGACTTTTCAAAAAATGTTAATCATTCAATCTTTCAATGAATATCTTTTAGTGTTGTTAAAACCACCCACTGTTTTGCTGGTACTTGGTTACTTAATTAGTTTATCTTACAATTAAAAATGAGCTTAAATGGACTCCAGATGGTAGAGGACAGGAAGGCCTGGAGGAATGTTGTCCATGGGGTCATGATGGGTCTGACACAACTTTGCAACTTATAACAACAAATGATTAAAAAAAACCTAACAGTCCAGAAAACACAGAGTGAAAAAGTTTGTATTGAGTCTAGAACCTAAATTCCAAAACCTTGTACATAACCTAAAACAAAAGTTAAAATTGAACATAGATTTCAACAAAATCTTCTAGCCCACAGGAGAGGTATGAAGCAAACAATGGCTCAATAATTGCTCAAGACACCCTATCTTTGATCTAATATGATTTAAAAAAGAAAAAGTTACAATTGGAAAACTCCCCCCCCCCTTGCTTCAGAAGTAATATCCTATGAATTTCTATATAATATGGACAGAATGGAAGGGTATGGTTCACCATCTCTATTTCATCAGTCCTACATTGGCAAAGACATTATTCATATTCAGTCTCTGTTACTGTGTTTCCCCAAAAATAAGACCCTGTCTTATATTTTTTGAACCCCGAAATAAGCGCTTGGCCTTATTTTGGGGGAGTTATTATTTTGGGGCACATGGAGCAAGACGGGGATCCTCTTGCTGTCTTACCTGATTTCCAGCTCTGTCTCCCTAACCCTAACCAGAGGAAATGGCAGGGACCAGCTGCGCATGGGTTTAAATCAGGGGTGAAATGCTACCGGATCGCACCGGATCGCGCGATCCGGTAGCGATTGTGCCGATTGGTTCAGCGATCCG
>JANHFM010003553.1:0-10976 GCA_032468115.1 Grayia smithii | reverse complement strand
TGTTCAGGTAAGTCCAACGTTCCCTTCTCCAACGTGCTGCTTCGAGAGTCCTAGCAATGGGATATACCCAAGCTACAAGGAATTAGGGAGGGCAGATTGTTCGGCCGAGGGGCCAGCAGAAGAGAGCACACGTTGAAGGACTCTGCGGCCAAAGGCCACCTCCGCAGAAGCAAAGGTATCTATTTTGTAGTTCCGTATAAATGGAGATGGAGATGACCACGTGGCCGCCCTACATATCTCGATGATCGATGCTTGGGTGGCCCATGCCACCAATGTGGCCGCACTCCTGGTGGAATGCGCCATGATGTGTCCAGGTCGAGGATGACATTGATTGTCATACGCAAGGGAAATACAAGCCTTGATCCAACGACCAATGGTGGTGGAAGAGACCCTGGAACCCAAGGAACGTGGCTGGAACGAAACAAAGAGGGCCTCAGTTTTCCGGAGTCCCGAAGAACGACGAACGTAGTAATGTAAGGCCCTGCGGATGTCCAAGAGATGCCACTTCCTCTCCATTTTATGCTGAGGATTGGGGCAGAAGTTAGGTAGGATATCTCTTGAGTTCAATGAAAGGTACTATTGACCTTGGGCAGGAACGTGGGGTCAAGGCGAAGGACGACCCGGTCCGGATAAAAAATGCAGAGTTCCTGATGCACAGAGAGAGCAGCTAGTTCCAATATGCACCTAGCAGAGGTGATGGCGATGAGAAAGGCCACTTTGAATGAGAGGAGTCTGAGACTGGCCTCTCCGAGAGGCTCAAACGGAGCAGAAGTTAAGGCACATAAGACGAGGCCCAAATCCCAAGAGGGAAAACGGTGGACCGTGGGTGGACATAGGTTCTTCGCCCCCCAAAAGAATCTGCGGACCTTGGGGTGTTGAGAGAGAGTGGTAGGGCCTTCGTAGAGAACGACCGAAGCCAAGGCCGCCAGTTGCCGTCAGAGGGTATTTACCGCCAGGCCTTTCCTAAGTCCGTCCTGGAGGAACTTCAGGATTTGTTGAACTGAAGGTGAAGTGGGATCCATCTGGCAAGACGCACTACAGGAGCGAAAGGCCACCCAGGTGGCCTGGTAGATGCGAATGGTGGACCGTCGACGTGATGCTATGATGGTATCTATGACATCGACGTCGTAGGAATCTCTGAACAGGAGATACCATTCAAATGCCACACGGCTAGCTGGAGCCACTGTGGGTTAGGGTGTGAAACCACTCCCTGGAGAAGGGATATCTCTTGCGGCGGAATCCTCCAAGTTGGAACTACGGAAAGACTCAGTAGGTCGGCAAACCAGACCCACCGTGACCAGTAGGGGGCCACCAGCAGAACTTCTGCCCACTCTTTGATAAGCTTGCGTATCATCCTGGGGAGGATGGGAAGGGGAGGAAAGGCGTATAGGAGACCCTTCGGCCAAGGGATCCTGAGGGCATTGATTCCCTCCACACCGGGAGTCGGGTAACAGGAGAAGAACCGACGAAGATGGGAATTGGACGGGGTGGTGAAGAGGTCGATTTGTGGTAGGCCGAAGTGTAGGACAATTTGGTGGAAGATCCTGGGATGTAGTTGCCATTCCGAAGGATCAATGGTGGTCCTGCGGAACCAGTCCACCTGGATGTTCGTGGAGCTGGAGATGTGCTCCGCCTGAATGGAGAGGAGATGACACTCTGACATTGAAAAATGGCCCAAGCCTCCCGCATCAGGAGCCTGGACGTGGTACCTCCCTGACAGTTCACATGTGCCTTGGTGGTTACGTTGTCCATCAAAAGTAGGACGTGGTGACCCTAGAGGGCAGTCTTGAAGTGTTGGAGAGCTAGGAGGACGGCTCTCATCTCCAACCAATTGATGTCGTTGTGGAGATTGGTCACTGACCAGCAACCCTGAGCCACCTGCTCTTGAAGATGGGCACCCCAACCGTGGAGACTGGTGTCTGTGATCAGAATCAGACGATCGGGCTCTTGGAATAGGCAACCCTTCTCTACTGCTCTGGAACGCCACCACTTCAGGGATGCAAGTACCGTCGGAGGGACTGTAACCCGGGTTCGAGCATTGCTGTGTCCGGCATGCTGGCTCAGGAGGAGGAACCATTGCAGGGTACGGGAATGGAGTCCCGCCCACAGAACAATGCCCAGGCAGGATATCATCTGTCCTAGAAGGGTAGAGAGATGAGATGTGGAGACGCGCTTGAGAGTGGTTACTTGTTGAACTGAGGCCTGGAGGCTGGTCAGGTGGTCCAGTGAAGGAAGACCTGGCAACGAAGAGAATCAATGCGAGCACCCAGGTGAATCAGGCTGGTGGTCGGCTGTAGGTGGCTCTTTTCCCTGTTTATTGTAAACCCGAATTGATGAAGAGTGAGGATTGTGAGATTGATATCTCTGGATGCCTGGGTCAGTGAGGACGACTGGATTAGGATGTCATCGAGATAACACTGCGTTCTGACAGGGTAGGACCGAAGGTGAGCTGCCACCACTGCTAATAGCTTGGTGAAGGTGTGGGGGGCTGATGAGAGGCCAAACGGGAGGGCACAATATTGGTAGTGTACCCCACATAACAAAATCGGAGGAATCGCCTGTGGGAGGGACGGATGGGAATGTGAAGGTAAGCCTCCTTCAGGTCGATTGATGCCAATAGGTCCCCTTGTCTGATGCTGTTGAGGATGTTCTGCAGGGACTGCATCTTGAAACGGCGATATGTGACAAATTTTGAGATCCAGAATAGCCCTGGTGCCGCCTGATTTTTTCTGAACGAGGAAGAGGATGGAATAGAAACCGGTTCCTCGATGGGAGGGTGGAACCGGTTCTATGGCGGAGATGTCGAGGAGGTGTTGGATCGCTTCCTCCATCAGGGCCTGTTTTGCTCGGTTGCAGCTTGGAAAAACTTGGATGAAACAGGATGGAGGGGGGGAGGAGAACTCGATTGTGAAGCCCAAGGAGACGGTCTGAATGGCCCAGGTGTCGGTGGAGTTTTCCCACCAGTGGTCTGCGAATCTGGCAAGTTTCCCGCCGATGGGGCCCGCGGCGGTATACTCATTTGTACCTGCGGAAGGGTCTGGAACCCGAGCCTCGAAAGGGACGTCTCGAGTGGGAGGATCTCCCACGATCACAAAAGGAATGCCTGTCGGTGTGCCTGTCAGCTGGCTGGTGGAAGCTCCTGGGCTGAGAATAGGAAGAGAACCCGTAATCCTGACTCCCAAAGGGCTGTCTGCGATACGGGTATGGGTTCCTGCAATCAGGTTGCTTCTGAAGAGAAGGAAGCACCTTGGGCTTATCCCTGCCCTCAACCAGGAGGGGATCGAGAACGTCAACGAAAAGGATCCGCCCTTAAAAGGTGCTGCCGCCAATTGCCACTTGGTGTGCATGTCAGCCTGCCATTGGCAAAGCCAAATGAGGCGCCTGGAAGTGATGTTGGCTGCTAACGCTCAAGAGGCAAATTTGGCTGAAGAAATGGTCGTGTCAGCTGAGTATTCCAGCACAGCGATGAGCTTGCAGAGGTCTTGCTGTAATCTAGTGTCGTCTGGTGCAATTCTGGACTGTAGTTGATGGAGCCAAATTAGAGAGGTTCGATTAAAAAAGGATGCCGTTGTGGCAGAACGAATGGCCCAGGCCATGGCGGTGTGGGCCTTACGGTTTGTCAATTCCGCTTTCTTATCCTCCTGCTTGAGACCTTCTGCAGAATCAGAGGGAAGCAGCGAAGAGGAAGTAAGGCTGGAAAAGGGGGCATCCACCGTGGGAGGGAGAAGGAGGTCCTCCAACTCCAATTCGACAGTATAAAGTTTTTTATCCATGCCACTGGGTGTATTAATGGCCCCCGGCTTGGTCCACTCTCACTGGATAATATTGATGAAAAGTTTGGGTGCGGGAACAGCTTCCTATTCCATGACCGGCTCAGTGAATAGGAATTTTGTGGGATCTCGAGGGTCCGAAGATCCCTCAGGGTGTCCCATGGTGGCACACATGTTAGCCGTCTGCTTGGCCTTGTGTAAAAGGGTCTTAAACATTTCATATTTGAAGAGACCTTTGGCAATGGGCCTATCAGGGACAAGACCTTCATCCTCAGAAAAGTTGTGCTCATCAAATACCTCATCTTCAATGAAGAAGGATACACTTTGATGAGAGGGTGATTGAGAAGTGGACTCATCTGATTTGGCTCTATCAGAAATAGCCCTGCCTCGTGAAGGCCGAGAACTAGGACGGTAGTTGAGTGGGTTGTGGGTAAAGCCCCATTTGGAGAGGGCTGTTTCAATCCCCTGTGAAATGGTTTGATTAATCATGTCACACATGGCTCTGGACAGGCAAGATTGGGCCTCCTCAGAGCGCAATCCTGCTGCAGTTGGAGTAAAGGTGGCAAAAGGTTGTGGCCTTGGAGCATTGGTGGCCTCATCCCGTAGGGAGGAGGCCTGGGGAGACAAAGGCTCTTGATCCACCTCCTGGATGTCTAAGAGTTCCCGAGATACGTTGGGAGACCAGTTTTGGGGATGAGGTTGGTACCACAGTAATTATCTGATGTAATGGGCCAGGCACCCCCTAGAAGGGGGAACTAGGGCCTTCTTTTGCGCTCTAGCAAAGGTTTTCTCAAGGGCACGCTGACGCCGGAGAGCATCCCTGGTCTCTGCTGCAGAAGGATGGCCTGGATGAGACGTTTGGGACCGAGTGGTGGGTCCAAAAGTTTTGGATTTTTTCTTGAAGGTTCCTGAGATATCAGAGGTTCAGGTTCCTTGACTGGGGATACAGATCTGGAGGAATCTGGGCTGAAACCTGCCATGATGGGATAAGTACAACCTCGCAAGGCTGGCGTTACAGCCCTGGGTGGTAAGAAATGATGGTAATGGCTTTAAAGGCACGAGACCGGCAAGACAGTCCACAGGGTGCCTGCAACTCCTTTTTGGGGCAAGGGAACTGGCCACCTACAATGTGGGGTGCTGCCCTGTTCAACTTGCTCAGACCCAACAACCACTGGTAATAGAACAAGGCCAAATTGGAACACACTCACAGTTAGAGGGAGACCGGGAGTCTTTTCCACAAATCAGGAATGTGATGGGTAGAAGAATCCCTGATGAAGAAATGCAGTAAAATGGCCGCTGCCATCCTCAGCGAAGCTGGAGGACAATCCTAGGATCCTCTGGGACCTTCTGAGGTTGTAGAAATGAAAGAGGATCAGGCAGGGGTGAAAAAGGGGGAACTTTCACCCTTCTGGTAAGGTAAAAATAAAGTTTAGTGCTGGAAACAGCAAAAAAATGGCAAAACAAAATGGTGGTCGTCTCCATGTTGCCTCTGGCGCTGGGGCAAAGGCAGAGGTCTCCTAGAGCCCAGGGACAAGAAAAACGGGTGAAAATGAGGCTGGCAGCCTCAGAAGAGGGCTGCTGAAGTTTGGGGCTGAAATAAAAAGGCAAACGCAGAGAAGCTCCGTTTTTAAGCACTGTAGGCAAGGCAGAGTTTTAAAAGGAAACTTTTTTTCTTTTCCAGCCCCCCCTCCCCCCCCCCCATGTGGCTGCAGCCAGCGGGGAAAAGCAACACAGCAGAGTCTGTGACAAAAGGGGATCTAAACTAAATATCTAAGGAAGGAGGAGAGAAAAAGCAAAAAGGTAGGATTCAAATAGGATGATTAAAATATTTTTAGTCCTAGCAAGGAGTAATAGATGTCTCTAGCCAGACTGAGTTAATAAAAGTGGAGATTAACCGGAAGGAGGAGGAGTATTTAAAAAAAAAAACATTAACCCAGTCTCAGCCAATCAAGAGAAGATATTACTCATTGCTAGGACTCTCGAAGCAGCACGTTGGAGAAACAAGTGATGGGTCCTTCAATATCCTTCAGGGCCATGGTGATATTCACTTCTCTATATTCTAGAATACTTAGGGAACAGCAAACAAACAGGGGGGACTAAATAAGTTCATCCAAAAGACATTTATGCTTTAAAAATGGAAAACAGACTGTTGTGTTTATAAGCTTGAACCCTGCACAAGACGACCTCTGAGATGAGGCTGTGATCTGGCCTATAAAGGTTCAAATCAAGTACTATGGATAACTACTTATTTTAACCGAAGCAAATAATGCAAGGGATATTTGCAAATAATAATAATGCAAATAATACAAGGGATATTTATTCTGAAAAAACATTTTGTATTTTAATAAACTAAGATAAACAATGAGCAACATGGTGCAGACAAATTCGAAAGAAAATCAGCTGGCACTTTTGACATTATTCAGAATGAATACAGGTTTCCTTGTGCACATGTGTCAATCAAATGTATATAGCCGCCATGTAAGGAAAGAACTGTGTGGCAGACAGAAGGCCGCTGGTATAAAGGCACTTAAAATGTATGTTGGAAACATGAATTTTGTCATACTGGAGGACATGTTCAAAAGACTTTAAGACCAGAGCTCTTTCTTTTAGGACTGATGGACAGAAGTGGGAAAAAAGCCATGGAACTTTGTTTTTGTAATGATAACTGCCCTGAGTTTATTGTATGCTCAAAGATGGAAAGTTTTGGCACTATCCACAATGGAGGAATGATTGGTGAAGATGATGAAACTTACTATGATGGCTAAAGTGACTTATTTGATTGTTTAGAAAAAGACGATATCTATGTTTATTGCTGACTGGAAAACCCTTATGGACTTTCTGTGTACTGTATACCAGATAAAAATGAATATTATATTATAGAAAGAGATATGACTATAAGCAAGAGGTAAATTTAAAATTTTAGCTATAACTGCTACAAAGAAGAAAAGAACAAAGAAGAATGTTATTTCTTGATATCTTTTTTCTATTTTTATATTACTTTTGTCCCCTTATGTGTACTTTTAGCTTTCTCTTTGATTTCTTTCTTTTTCTTAAATTATTTTATTGTATTTTTTGGTGTATAAGACGCACTTACCGCCCCCACCCCAAAAGTGAGTGGAAATGTCTGTGCGTCTTATACAGTGAATGTTGCTGAAACCCCGCCCACCCCCACATTTTGGCCTCTGCCTCCCAGCAATTTGCCTCCTTGCAGCAAACAGCTAACAGCCTGGTCAGCTTCAACACAGCCTGATTTAGCACGAGCAGCTGATTGGCAGTTGGATCGGCATCCAGGAATACTGCCTATCAGCTGTTCCAGGCTGCGGGGATCGCCACTGCCCATCACTGCCACTGCTGCCCATTGCTGCCACCTGGTATGGGCTGAAAATGGGATGGGTGGAGGTGGAAAATGGGACGTGTGGAGGCCGAAGGAACGTTGTACTTACTTGAACGTTCATTCTATGTGCACTGTGTGAGAGTCCAAGCAATGGGTGATAACCTTGTCTGACTGGCCAGAGACTGAGTTAAATTTGTTTAGACACGCCTTCTCCTTCCTTCCTTCCTTCCTTCCTTCCTGTTTAGCTCCAGTTTGTTAATGATGGTCTGGATCAGGAGAAGATGGAACCTGGAATGAGAAAACACAGATACTCCCCAAACCCTGGATTCCTTCTGGAAGGTTAGGGCTGGGTTGGACTCTCATGCAGCACACATAGAACGAATGTTCAGGTAAGTACAACGTTCCTTCCTGTGCGAGCAATGGGATACGCCCAAGCTAAGTACTCCTAGGGTGGGGATCAGAATCTTCCAAGGTCCTGTCTGCCAGAAGAACCTGCTGTAAGAGCCGTCTCCCAAAGGCTGCCTCGGCCGAGGCAAACCTGTCGAGCTTGTAGTTTCTGATGAAGGGAAAAGGCGATGCCCAAGTGGTAACCATACAAATCTCCAGAATAGAAGCTTGAGTAGCCTAAGCTGCCGTTGTGGCCGCACTTCGTGTAGAATGAGCCATTATGTGGCCAGAGATTGGGCGAGCCTGATGATTATAAGCCAGAGAAATACAGGCCTTGAGCCAACGACCAATGATGGAAGGTGTCATTATCGTACCCAGAGACCTGGGCTGAAAAGAAATAACGCCTTGTTTTCTGGAATGGTGCCTTCCTGGAGATGTAGATGTGCAAGGCTCTGCGGACATCTAAAGTGTGCCACCGGCATTCCCTGGGATGTTGTGGATTTGGGCAAAAGTCCAGCAGGATGACTTCCTTGGTCCTGTGGAACACGGAGTTGACCTTTGGGATGAAGGTCGGGTCCAGGCGAAGGATGACTTGGTCCGGATGGATATACACAAATCCTTCCAGACGGAGAGCACTGCCAGCTCTGAAATCCTTCGGGCAGAGGTAATGGCAATGAGAAAGGCTACCTTAAAGTTGAGAAGCCTGAGGGTGGCCGGGCCTAATGGCTCAAACGGGGAGGTTGTAAGAGCCTGTAGAATGAGGGGCAGATCCCATGACAGATATCTGTGAATAGGTGGAGGCCGGAGATTTGAAGCCCCTTTCAGGAAACTGCGAACCCTCGAATGATGAGAGAGGGTTGGAGCTCCTTTGCAGGACAAGAGAGTAGTCAAGGCGGCTACCTGCCTGCAAAGGGTATTAACAGCTAACCCTGTGTCTAGTCCTTCTTGAAGAAAATCCAAAACTTGAGGGACAGAGGTCGATATTGCGACTAGGCCTTTCCTGGTGTACCAGCAACAAAAGGACCTTCATGTGGTGCTGTATATGCGAATGGTCGACAGACATCTGGAGGCTAGGATGGTAGTGATTACCTTCCTAGAGAATCGGTCTTTGCTCAGGATCTCCCGTTCAGGTGCCATATGGCCAATTGAAGCCACTGAGGGTCCGGGTGTAGCACGGCCCCCTGATTCAGGGGGATCTGGTCTGGAGGGATTCCCCAGGGATGAGAGATTGACAGATTCACTAGATCTGCAAACTAGGTCTGGCAAGGCCAATGTGGAGCCATGAGAAGGACCTCTGCACCTTCCTGCAGGATCTTCCTAATGACCCTTGGTATTAGATGGGTCAGAGGAAAGGCATACAACAGACCCTGTGGCCAAGGGCAATGGAGGGTGTCTGTCCCTTTGGCTCCTGGAGATCAGAATCTGGTGTAAAACCATGGGAGCTGTGTGTTTGCAGGGCTGGCAAAGAGGTCTACCAGGGGAGTGCTGAATTTGGTTGCCAATTGGTTGAACAGGTCCGGATGGAGTTCCCATTCTGCCTGGTCTAAGGTGGATCGGCTCAACCAGTCCGCCTGGATGCTGGAGCTGCCGGAAATGTGTTCTGCTTGGAGGGACAGCAGATGTTTCTCTGCCCAGAGACCGATCGCAGCAGCCTCGTGCATCAATGCTTTGGAACGAGTGTCCCCCTTGTGGCTCATGTGTGCCTTTATGGTGACATTGTCTGTCAGTAACAAGACGTGGTGGCCTGACAGTTGAGATTGGAAATGATGAAGCACCAGATGGGTGGCTCTCAGCTCCAGCCAACTGATGTCATGGCAGAGGTCGGTTGGAGACCATCGACTCTGAGTTACTAGTGACTGCAAATGAGCAACCCAGCCGAAAAGGCTGGCGTACGTGGTCAGGGTGAAACAGGAATGCTCCCTGAAGGAACATCCCCACTCCAAGGCTAGACATACACCAGTCCAAGGACTTGAGAGCCTCCAGGGAAATTCTGATCCTTCTGGAAGAGTTGCTGAGGCCCGCCTGTTGACTGGGCAGGAGCAACCATTGAAGGGGATGGGACTGTAGCCTTGCCCAAGGCACAATCTGAAGACAAGAGATCATCTTGCCTAGAAATTGGGAAAAAGTATCAACGGTACCTTTCTGGATGTGCGGACTTGCCATATGGTGGTGCGGATACTGGATAGGCGCTCGCTGGAGAGGAAGATGAAGCAGGATTGAGTGTCGATCCGCAAGGACGATGCTGGTGGAGGGAGTCACGTCATGTTTCTCCCAATTTACGGTACACCTGTGATGTTGAAGGGTTTGAACCGTGACCTGTAGGTCCAGACTCGCTTGTTGAGGGGAAGATGACAGGATTAATATGTCATTGAGATAGCAGAGCAGACGTATGGGTCTTGCTGGTAAGTGAGCGGCCACCATATCCAAGAGTTTTGTGAAGACTCTGGGGGCAGACGAGAGTCCGAAGGGCAGAGCTCTGTGTTGGTAATGTAGGCCTGCACAGAACTGTAGGATCTCCTGTGGGACGGCCTGATGGGCACATGCAGGTAAGCCTCCCAGAGATCAATTGATGTCAAGAGATCTCCCTGCCTGATGCAACCCAGAATAGTGTGCAGGGATTGCATCTTGAAGCGTTTGTATTTGACGTGGACATTTAGCTTCTTGTGGTCTAAGATGGCTCTGCTTCTGCCTGATTTCTTCTGCACCAGAAACCAGAAAAAGTATCGAACAGAAGCCGAACCCCTGATGTTGAAGAGGAACTGATTCTATGACCTGGATGGCCAGAAGATGCTGGATTTCGGCTTCCATCAGAGACCTTTTGGTGGGGTCCCATGAGACACAACATTGAATGAACCGTCGAGGGGGTGTGGAATTCCATCAAGGGGGTCTAGGATAAGGCAGAGAGTTATGATCTGTAAAGCCCGGCCATCGGTGGTCGTGTGACGCTAGCAGTTTGCAAATCTGCCCAGGTGACCGCCAATAGGGCCATTGTCGGGAGAGTCATTTGGACCGCTGGTAAGGCCAGTAGCCGGCCCCCTGAAAGGGGTGTCTGGTCTGTGGATGTCTGGAGAGATCCCGAAAAGGAGATCTGTCCTACGGTCTATCTGCAGGTGGGAGAAAGGGCCGGTAATAGGCCTGGCCCTGGAGCCCCGTGTCAGCTGCTCAAAAAGATTGCCTGCAGTAGGGAAACCCACTTCACTGGTCAGCTTGCCTGTAGATGTGAGGGAGAACTTTCCTTTTATCTTTACCCTCCACCAAGACAGGGTCTAAAGCTTCCCCGAAGAGAACGCCTCCCTTGAACGGGGCTGCTGCTATTGCCATTTAGTTTTCATGTCAGCCTGCCAGTGCCTCAACCGTAATAGGTATCTGGAAGTTTTGTTTGTTTGTTTGTTTTTTTAATCCCATTTCTATCCCGCCCTTCTCCGGAGACTCGGGGCGGCTTACAATTAAGCACAAGCCAATGTGCTTAGCAAATCCCTTCATTC
>JANHFM010003552.1:8442-19241 GCA_032468115.1 Grayia smithii | reverse complement strand
AACCAACACTAATTGCTGGCATCTGGAACTAAGCTGAAGCACTTAGCCAGAGCATTAATTAGATGTGCCACCGAGGCACATACTTTGACAATGTACAATTGTCTTGCTTCAGATTTGGACAGATAAGCTAAAGCGAGACTATAACATACCTACATTAATTCATTTGAGGGTTTTTTTTTACTTAGGAATGGGTAAGTATATGGAGATGGTTCCCAGCTGCAATCTGACATCTTCAGGTGAAGCTAGAAAAGAGTCAAGCTGGCAACCCTGAGCAGCCTTTGCAAATTAAATGCCAGTATTATTGGGTTAGATACTCTATTGCCTTAATAAGACATCATGGGGATATATCAAAAACAAACTATGGATGCTAAGAATGAGTTACCTTATTATTTGTGTTTTAAAAACAATGGATCTTCCACGAAGATAATATTTGAACTATCCATGAATCCTCTGTAGATATACAATATATTTATAAACATGGATAAAAGATAGACATACAGATAAAAGTCAGAGCTTATGTAATAATGAAAACATTGCACCCCATTCTCAAAGGTTCTACTAATTTAGCTTTGCTTTATTACCCTGTTTCCTTCAAAATAAGACATCCCCTGATAATAAGCCCAATCGGGCTTTTGAGTGCACAGCAATAAGACCAAGAGCTTATTTCAGAATTCAAAAAAATATAAGATAGGGTCTTATTTTCAGGGAAACACAGTAGTAAATCAGCTTTTTGGTTATGTCTTCAACTTTTCCAGGTCATGAAGGTATTCTTTTGTCTCCTGATGAAGCTGTTATGCTCCCATATTTAGCTATGATCTGCCAGTTACTCCAAGTAGACCATCGTCTTCTGCCAGGTGGTCTATATTTGTTATTTTCATTGCTGGGAAATCAGGTTCTCCAGATGACATGATTCCAAAATGGAAGAGCACAATATTGCTAATATATTCAGATAGGCAAAACGCATGGCTTACTAGTCTTGTGGTGTTCTTTACGTAAAAGTAAATCCCATTCATGAAAGGAACTATTTTTCCAAAAAAAGACCACCCCGGAGCTGCAACACTAAACAGCAAATAAGCAAAATGTAGTGTTCAGTTAATGTACAGTACTTCACATGTTTACAATCATTGTTTTTGAAAGAATTGTTCCTGATAAAGAATTATGAGCAGGAAATAAAAAGTATTGTGAGCAATGTTCATGCTGCGTTGCCAAGTGGAAATTTTACAGGATTCCCAGCCCCACCCCCCACATTTGCTACACACAATTGACCTTTGTTTATATACTGTGTTTTGAGAGCTGGCACAATTACCATTTTTAACCTCAGATGACAGACACATGATTATCAGATTACTTTGCCTCAAGTCAAATTTAATGCAAGAAATGAAGAAAATATAATTATATTCTAAAATTATATATATACACATATATATATAATTTTTCCATGCATACCATTGTATAGTACATCTCACATAAGACAGCAGAATATATACATTCTGCTATCTTATGTGACATGCACAGTGGTAACAACTCCACAAAAATGCTATAATTTCCATCTCCTAATACCCTAGAATTTCTTGTGTTCAGCAAAAAAGTGCCCACATAATTTTCATTTCGTTCCAAAGGAGAATAATGATAGCAGGGGAGCTAAATATACTTTAAGAGCATCAAGCTTAGTTTTATGAACTTTGTAACTGTGGGCCATTACACAAAGTTTATAATAAGCAACATGCAGTCAGGTTAAACTTTCCCTGAGGTCATTCAAAACTTCATAGTGTTAAACCTGGAGAGACCTCTTCATAATTCATAAATCCATGGTCTTCAAATTGTTGACCGATAACTTTGAACTGGCTAAGGAATACCGGGCCACATAAAGTCATTAGCTGTAACACTTGTAATATTTTCTCTTTTCTAACATTCTTCAAGGGCTACCCTTGAAGAGCACTCTGAGACTTCAATTGGTCCAGAACGCAGCCACGTGAGCTATTGTCGGTGTTCCTAGATACACCCACGTTTCACCAATTCTCCGCGAGCTGCACTGGCTTCCTATCAGTCTCCGGGTGCAATCCAAGGTGTTGGTTATTACCTATAAAGCCCTACATGGCTTAGGACCAGGCGATCTCCAAAATCATCTCCTACCTGCATCTCCCTGAGACCAGTAAGATCCCATAGGGTCGGTCTCCTCTGGGTTCTGTCAGCTAAACAATGTCAGCTGGCGGGCCTGTGGCTGCTCCGGCTCTCTGGAACTGACTATCTCCCGAGGTCCGGACTACCTCCACCCTACTGGCCTTCCGTAAAGCAGTTAAAACTTGGCTTTTCCGGCAGGCATGGGGCCGCTGATCTCACTGTTATGATCCAGCGAGATCCGGCCCCAGATGAGATTTCAGCGTTCTTTTTATTTTTATTGTTTTGAACTCGCTTTTAAACTTTTAAATGGTATTGTGTTACTGCATTTTGTTGTGAGCTGCCCCGGAGTCCTCTGGGAGTTGGGCGGCATATAAATCAAAAAACAAACAAACAAACAAACAAACAAGCTGGTTTGGTGAGCCTAACACGCTTGCGCGCAGTGTTCAAAATACAGCAATTGGAAGCTCAGCTGCTTAGCTTCTAAGGCAGCCCCAGTAAGTAGAACAGCTATAGCATGGAAATCAGCTGTTCCACGCAAATCAGCTGAGCCAGAAAGAAGGAAATATAGGACAGGATAGGGTGGAGGCAGGTAGGTGGGGCCAGCTGATCGTCAGAATTACCGGTTCTCCCGAACCGGTCCGAACCAGCTGAATACCAACCCTGCACATCATCATTCCCAAATCTTCTGATTTTGTCTTCTTTTTGTGGCTTTGCTGGAGAAATCTGTTCTCCCCTTCTTTAGTTTCTTTGACCATAAGCAAGGTGGAAAATGTTGAAGAAGGTATTTGCACTCCATCAGCAATGTTTGCAAGGAGATATCAAAATAAGCAAAAAGTGGGTGCGGCATCACATTCTAAGCCACACCCCTCTAATATGTTCATCAGCACCACCTGTGAACAAAGGAGGGAGGCTCAGTTCACAATACCACATCTGCTCCCCCACCCGCACTGTACACAACTCTGATGGAACACAAGTGAATTGCCATAATTATAGAACGGGCATATTCAACATCTGGTTTTGTTTTGGAAATCATAAATTCTTGAGAACTTTGCTACTTTACAAACAACCATACAAAATGCCAATATCGCTTTTTCCAGTGGCAGATAGTTCGTGCTATGCTAAAGTCCCACGAATCAAAAATTTAATTACGTGCTTCGTGAAAGTTAATATCCATGAAATTAATTTCAAAAGACAATTTGATATACATGAGATGCTTAAAGAACTGCAGCAATTTTTAATGTTCTTACTGGAGAACTCAATCCACACTTCGTGTTACCTTAAAGGGTTTTCATTTGGGTGAGTGTTTTATGTGAACTTAACCATTTTGTATTTTTATCATCATAGCCCACTGCATAAAATGTTGATGAACCCCATCAGTTGTAGCTGATTAAATAAATCATGATTTTAAATAAAAGTATGACCTACTGTTTTATTTAAATTTTAGACCCAATGCTACGAATCTTTTTTTTAAAAAAAAAATAGTGAATTGTATAAAGTAGCCATGGATGATTTGGGTTGAAAAAAATAATGCCCTTTATGAATTCTAAAACTTTCAATAATTATTTCAGTGCAGTAGGGGTGTGAAAATGCATAGGTATGCACCCATGCACATATAGCAATAGCACTTAGACTTATATACTGCTTCATAGTGCTTTTGCAGCTGTCTCTAAGCAGTTTACAGAGTTAGCATATTTCCCCCAACAATCTGGGTCCTCATTTTACCCACCTTGGAAGGACGGAAGGCTGAGTCAACCTTGAGCCGGTGAGATTCAATATGCTGAACTGCAGCTAGCAGTCAGCTGAAATAGCCTGCAATACTGCACTCTAAGCACTGCGCCAACTAGGCTCCTCCATAGAAAGCAGAACACCGCAGAACACAGCAGATTCCTCAAAGAACAAATTTATTGGAGATATCACATTGGCACAAACTGGTGAAAACTGACTCTGAAAGTTCTCTCGGTTTTCACCTGATTAAAATGTGAAAGTTCCCTCTTTCCCCAAACAATCAGTCACATGGTCCAATCAAGGTGCTGGCTGGTTGCCTGGTTACTTTTCTCCTCCTCTCTCCAGCCACCTGTTGGAATGTCCTTGGTTCCCACAGGAAGCTATTTTGTTTTGACTACAAACCAACCCCTCCTCTAACTATGTTCCCCCTCCCTATCTCTTCTATGCATTGTGGCAACCCTGAAGCCTCCAAAATGGCCCCAGCCAGGTTTGCTTTAGAGTTGACAACCATACACCCCTCTGGCCTGCAGAAAAATCTCTCTCCATGGAACTAGTCCCTGGTGCCCAAAATGTTGGCTGCCATTGCCATAACACTCTTGGGCAGACATGGGCTTCACATAAGTTAACAACCGGTTCGCCTAGTGAACCGAAAATGTGTGCACTTGTGCGTGCCTCGAAAACATGTAGATGTCATGCTTTTCAGGCAGCCACAGTGAGTAGAGAATAGAATTCTTTATTGGCCAAGGGTGATTGGACACAGAAGAAATTTGTCTTGGTGCATCCTCTCTCAGTGTACATAAAAGAAAAGATACATTCATCACAAATCATAAGGTACAACACTTAATTATCATCATAGGGAACCAATAAGCAATCGAATCATATTAGGAAACAGTCAATATAAATCTTAAGGATACCAGCAATAAGGTTACAGTCACACAGTCATAAGTGGGAGATTTAGACTTTAGACTGATAAGGTATTAGGATGACCTCTGTGTTGCTTTTCACACTGGTAAAAATCTGAACTTTCTAGAACAGGGCTGTCAAACTAAAGGCCCAGGTGCTGGATCCAGCCTGCGGGTTGTCGAGATCTGGCGCATGGGGCTGCCCTGGAAGCAGCAAAAGACCGGCCCGTGGTGCCTCTGCCAGCAAAAATGGAGCTTGAGAGCACGGCCCTCCTGAGCTGCATTTTCACTGGCAAAGGGTTTCAGGAGATTTTGCTCGAGAGAGCTTGAGAGCCATTTTCATTGGCAGAGCATTTGGCCACCATAGGCACTCCCAGCACAAGTAATGTCGAGCTGGCCATGCCCACCTGGCCCCCTGAGGTCAAACACAACCCCTCTTCTAGATGATATCAACATGTATGATAAACAACATTGTTGATTGCATTCTCAGTCTTTCAAACCATTACATTCACACTTTGAAAGAAACACAGTTGTCAGGTTTCTATTGTCAGACTCTATTCTAGATTTACAGTATTGAACTCTGAGCTTCATGCTTTTTAATACAGGTAATCCTCACTGCTATTGAAACCAGAAACTTGGTCATTAAGCAAGGAGTTTTTTAAGTCAAAATGCTGCTTACTGACAATCTGTTCCAGCAGTCCTGGTTGCCATCAATGAGTGGAAGGATCTCACATGACTGTGACTTCTGACTTCGTGCTGGCTTCCTCATTGATTTTGTCAGAAATCAACAGGGAAGGTCTCAGATTGTGATTATGTCGGTTGTAACTAACACTTGTTCAGTACTGTCATAAGATCAAACATTCATTGAATTAGTAGTCATTAAATGAGGACAGCCTGTGCTTAATCTGTCAGAATATACATGCCATTTATTTAATGAAACCTGCACACTTCTACCATGTCTTATACGCCTTTTCATACTTCTCCATTTGCTATGGAGTACATTTTTTTATATTTGCATTAAAGTTTTATTGCCAGTATTGTTCAGCACTCTGAACATATTCAGTGTTCAATCTCCCACTCTATATTCAGACAAAATGTTCTGTTCTTCAAATTTATTCACCGTGCCACAAACTTTTTCTAATTAAATAAAAGTATAATAAACCTCACATTCACACTTTTCACAAGCAAGATTTGATCTGCATCCCCATTGCACAGTATATACTTTGCAATACTTCCCAAATTTTGCTCATTGTATCATTTCAGTCATATTTCTGCCACACACCTTTCCAGGACACTTAAATTAATACTCCTACAATTTTTGCATAGAATTTTGTTATCTTTGATGCTGCATAGTGGAACAATAATGCCATTCTTCCAATTACAAGACACAGATGTAATCTTCACATCCTAGCTAAAGTAGTTATACCATAATGTATAAACAAAGCACATTCGTATTATAACATTTCTGCATTACACCATGGACACCTGCAGCCTTATCATTTTGCAATTTTTCCACAGCATTTATGACTTTTTAAAAATGAGTTTTCCCTACATCAATAATGTTTATAGCATGCACAATTCCAGTTTTTAACATATGATTGCATACCTATGTTGTAAATATGCCTTGGTCACTTTGTCAAAACAAAAACAAATGGGATCAAATTTGGTGTGGTGGGAAATGCTGCAAAATCAATTCCAAGAAAATGGCCCAGTTGCAAATATTCATCTCCATTTTAAAGTAAACATTCCAAAAAGGAAATCTGGGAATACACTTTACTGCTCATTCCAAAGCTAGGTAGAATAGAATGGAATGGAGTGGACTGGACTAGAAGTTGGAAGGGACTTTGGAGATCTTCTAGTCCAACCCCATGCTCCAGTAGGAGACTCTATACCGTTTCAGAAAAATGGCCAATTTCTTTTTGAAAGCCTCCAGTGATGGAGCACAAATAAATTTCTGGAACATGGAGTTACTATGAAACATGTAGAAAAGGAAGACAAGAAAACACAAAAAATGACCAAGTTTCTTCTTTTCATGGTTGAAAGATATGTTGGAAAGCATGGCACAATTTGTGTTGAAATATTTGAACTCGGATGGTCCTGTGCAATAAGATTTTCAGTCTAATTATTTATGCCATCACCAAGCCACTGTTGTGAAGGCTTGTGTCTTTGGTGATCTATCACCCCAGGGATAGCTGAGTGCGAATGACACTGTACATTGCAAATGTAGCAGTGTTTACTATTAAAATTTCTAGTTGTTGAATGGTGGTAACCACACTTCAGTGGGGATGTGTGTGTGAAATAATATAGTAAATATGTAGTTGATAAATAGATACGGAGATGAATATATACATACAAACACATATATGTACACCAACTATATATATACCAGCTATCTGGTACAGAATCAATTGTGTGGACAGACATGATTTTACAATAAACAAGTGTTAAAGAGACATAAAAAAATATATCACACAATACCAGTAATGGGATGACTCACCGTAGTCAGGTGGCCACTGATGGTTTGTGTTAGATCGGCGCTAGAAATAGTGACAGAACAGTTCAGTGACTTCAGGCTCTTTATTAATCAGCTGTCAATCAGAATGCGAACGAACAACAGAGTGGCTGGAGCTCTGCTTATATAGAGCTCCAGCAGCCCCAATAGACCAATGACAGGTCTTTAAACTTCCCGCCAATAAATTAACCAATTGCCTGAGGGCAGAGTCAATATGCCCATATAAGGACATAACAGTTTGCCCCTGCCGACTGAACAAGCCACCCTGGGCAGCTGGATGCAGGGATAACTTGGCACCCCTTTAGAAGAAACATCAACCCCTAATGTGTTGGCTGATGGGATGCAGGGATGGGGACAACTCACGGGGAGGGGAATCACAGCCATTTGGACCAAGTTGCGTGAGGAAGAGGCACCCTCCCCACCAGAAGACGCATTGTCCATTCTGGCCACAAGGATGGCAAAGCAGCGGTGCTCAAAATTAGGGTTGGCCTGCCCCACCAAGTGCCTTCCCACCTCCCAGGATGGGAAGCAGAGCCTGGCAAGCACCCAGACTGCATGCCAGGCTCACCTTCTATCCACATCCAGATTGTGATCCTGCCACTGCGGTTCTAGGGATGACTGCTCAGGATGTCAGCCAAAGCACTCCATGAAGGGCTATAGGCCCTCTGCCTGTAGCTTCCCCTACAAAGAAGGGAGGGAGGAAGCCTGAGAAACATGATTCTGTAGGGAGAAAGGAATCTGAGAAACGCTGGGTGATAGTGAGGATCCTAAGAAAAGAAACACTCATCTTGCTCCTCCTACCAGTTTAAAGATTTACAGCATCAAGTTGTGTCTAATAGATAGAGGCAGAGAAGATAGTCTTATCCCCACGGAAGAGCTGTTGATCCTGCACTGGCCTTAAGTCCTTGTGCAAGAGACTTTCCCACTGTGGCTTTGTTCCTGCTCCAGCAGTCCACCTTTTGTTACCCGGAGGCACCTGAGCATGAGTTAGAACTGGTGGGGCCTACCCAGATCTGCATTTCAGTGTCCCGAGCAGTTGCTAGAGAGGGAGCATCTGCCTGGGAGGATAACTCAGCCCTTGGCCAGATGCCAGAAGCTTCTCTCTTCTCTCTGCTGTGACCTGAAGTGTAATGGAATATCTAGAATTTAGACCCAGATGTGGCAGGCAGGATCCAGCCACATTCTGCCTTTTACGAAAGGAGCAGTCTCCTATTTTAGCTAATCATTCAAAGGCACTAAAAGCTATAAGATGAAACAACTTGGTGACATTTAGGTTTTGAAGGTTTTGCCAGTGTGTGTGTGTGTGTGTGTGTGTGTGTGTGTGTGTGTGTCTGTGGAGGGGGGAGTTGATGGAGGAAGTCATCCCAGAGCCTGGCCTATTCCTCTTTTACTCCAGAGAAAGCCAGCCCTGTGGAGTTCAATGAGACTTCTTCTTCAGCCAAAGTTCAGGACGGTAATCCAAAAAGAGGAATGCATGTCTAAGTACATTTATGTGGGAATAATTCCCAATGCACAAAAAAGAAATTGGGTAGGCATATTCAAGGGAATGGAATAGGTCTGAATTAAAATTGGTTTTACTTATGAGTAGAGATTATAATCTAGCAATTAGGGATGGTTCCTCCTATGTTCAGGGGTTAGGTTCCAACATGGACAGCTCTTGTACTTTTACCTGTTTATTCCCTAGGTGGCCCAGTCGTGGGCCTGACACTGTACTTGTGGAAGCAGAAAACAAGACCACAAGAACATGGCTGACTTGCTGTGCATCCCAGGCTTGGCTGGGTCCCACAATCCTATCTAGTTTTCCAGCTCGGGTTCCAGCTGAGGGATACTGCTGCAGCTCTTCTACTGCTGTTGCTGCTTTCCACTCCTCCCTCCTTTCTCCAGCAGAGCAGAAGATGCCTCTTCTCCAAGACCTGTCACATTGCAGGGGATGATGGACCATGCCTGGCGAGAATGATTTGGTGTTGATCACACATTATTGCTGGCCGGTTGCTGATGGACTTCCACCAGTGGCATCTGCCCACACAACCCTAAAGAGGCAGGTTTTTCTGTTCTAGCTCTGTCTCTTGAGTGAGAGTTAGCACGTCTATGGCAGAGATGGGCAACATTTATGGCAATGAGAAGTGGGGGAGAAGTGCCTCATTTCCTCCTCACTTAGTCTGAATTTTCCTGTGGCATGACTGGCCTCCCTGCAAGTTGTACCCATCCCTGGATCCCATCAGCTGGGACATTAGGGGCTGATATTTTTTCCAGTTGTCTCCACATCCAGTCGGCACTGGTGAACTGTCCTTGCCCCCTTGCCATAGTGAACCATCCATGGCCCTCTGTCTGCACCAACACATCCACGCCTACCAATCCACGCCAACCAGGCCACCATGAATTGTCCTATACACCAACAGGACTTTCTTGTACTGTACAACATACTGTACATTGGTCTCTTACCAATACATTGCATAGAATGCTAAAACAACACAGCTTTGTAATAAATCTGAGAAAAAGATATTCAGGGCTTATATAAATAAAACAATTGGTAAACATAGTAACCTAAAGACCTTCTTAGGGACATTGATTTGTGTGCTTAACATTTAGCATGTTTTCCTGGTACACAATTGTGATGAGGATCAGCCTGACCTAGATTGAAGTTGAATGGATTGACTTACTATACCTAGTTCATGAGGAAACTTCCTCTGCACCTCAGCTCTCTACAGACAAAAATCTAAGTGGTTTTCAGGCAGCCTGGTCTTAAAATTATTCTGACCACTTTCTTTTGGGTCTAACCACCAGCTCTGATAAGTAACCATTTCCGTAAACGGGGTAGTGAAGAGAAGTTTTGCAACTCACAGAAGAAAAATTAGGGGAGAAATTCAAGTAAAGTTGAGCTTAGTAGAAGCTGACCCAAACAAAAAAAACACCTGGAGGTGTAATGTCCCAGTATCCATTTTTCACTGTAATTTATACGATAGGATGTCACCATTGATATTATTACAGTTTGATCGACCTATGCAACAATTCAACAGAATACAAGGTGATTTCTGCTAGTCTTATTATATGGTAATGACCACATGGGAAAAATTGTTCAAAAAATAAACACCAATATATTTCTGAAATTCTAAATTGAGAATTTAATTTAGAATTGGCAACCATTTTTCTTTCAGATGCTCTCTGATGATTATCTGTTGGAACCCATGACGTGTTGGGCTGAAGCAAGTACTGGATATAGCTAAAACTAGAACACAGATTTTCCTTCCTGACAATTTTGATGCTCTCTTCCAAATTTATCTAGGACCTGAAGTGATTTCTTACAGACAACTATTGAAATTAACCAGAGAAATTTTCAAATCAGGCCCTACATGGTTTTAGATCACAAGCTACTTATCTCTGGTTTTATATATCCGTTCCCCCCATAGTATTATCTATGCATAAATTCTAAGATATTACAGTATTGACTCT
The DNA here is from genome assembly GCA_032468115.1 of Grayia smithii. Taxonomy (NCBI): domain Eukaryota; kingdom Metazoa; phylum Chordata; class Lepidosauria; order Squamata; family Grayiidae; genus Grayia; species Grayia smithii. Next base: position 8,531 of record JANHFM010003552.1, on the reverse strand, counting down.
GCATCAACTGCAAAAAGAGTTCCTTGGTGGCTCACCTAATTAGTGCTCTGAACTAACTGTTCAGTTAGTTCCAGATGCCAGCAATTAGT
>JANHFM010003551.1:46587-63470 GCA_032468115.1 Grayia smithii | reverse complement strand
GACTAGCTCAGCCGAGCGCCGAGCAGGGCTTCCAGGAACAATAACAAAAGAGCCAGGGTTGCAGGAGCAGAGAGATGAGCACCCCCCCTTCTCTCACCCCACTTAGGTGACCCCTGTGAAAGGGTCGTTCGACCCCCCAAAGGGGTCCCGACCCACAGGTTGAGAACCACTGATCTAGAAGCTGCTGCCACATAAATTTATTTTAAGTTTATTCTGTAAAGTTCCTGTACACATTTCCTTTCCTGCAAATATCTGGTAGTTGTGATGGATAGAGAAAGAGCTATCCCTTTTGACACCATTTCATTTCTGGAATAAATCTTTTACTTCTACAGACTTGGCACACATGTTTATAAATTTGGGACAATGAGTAAGTATGGTGTGATTCACTCATTTAGCATATGTGTTTGATTGTTGCTACTTTGAATTCTATTTTGTTCATTTTTACTTCATCATATCACCATATAATGAAATCCTGCCAAATATATGTGAAAAGGGCAAATTGTGGCTTGCCAGAAGTTGCTGAACTATTATGGTATTTCCACCACAAGTCAATATGATCAATAGAGACAGATGCCAGGATTTTTTAATGTACATAACGATCTCTAGAGGGTTCTCTGTTCTTTGCCCCTGATATAATCAATTAAGTACCCTCAAAATATGATAATGTTCTACAACAGGAGTCTCCAAACTTGGCAACTTTAAATTTCCAAGTTTGGAGACCCCTGTTCTACAGTGATATTTTGAGGAGGCTGACAATGTTCTGGCAATTGCAGCAGTTCTACCTACTCAACCAGCCATCACATTTTACTAGGTTGGTAAATGAAAGTCAGTTTTTAAAAATCTATTTTTATTTTTAAAAAACCCTTAAAATACAAAACATCAAAAATAAATGATAAGTGAAAGATATTTGGAGGGGAAGATGAATTGGATTTTTATTCCAGGTTGAGCATATGTTCATGGGCACTCTTGCTTTCTGACTATGATTTGAGACCCCAAGATAGAAGCAAAAATATATACAAAGGTTCCAAAACCTCAAGGTTTTATATACTGTAGTTTTATTTCCAAATAAAAGGATCACATTATTTTAACTTACTGTGAAGAAAGCAATAGCATAAAAATAGCACTGTGAAGAGAAGACCTGAGTGACTCAGACTACATTCTTACACTATTTGTAATAATTGGATGATATGTAATTTTTACAATTTATGAAAATATTGGTTCAAAACCACAGAAAATCACAAAAGCATAATTTAAACAATTTAACATACAAAGTACTTAAATCTAGCGGGGTATGTTCATGTGTATCCATGAAAACCAGAACACTGCAGGACAGGATTGAAGAGAGCAGTATTTGTACAAAGACAAAGAGTGATACTTCCTTTTTACTTGTTGTACATCTTTACCTTTCCTTCTTTTTTGGCCCAGAGATCCCAGACAGCATTCAAAATGGCAGCTGTGGCCAAATGCACAGCTCCTTTCTCGGGACCAATCTATTAGCAAAGCAAAAACAAAACCTGTGTTATTAAATTATTATGACAGCCAAGCACAAGTGTGTAAGGTTTCTATCATTGCTATCATTTGTGGATTACTGCATTGGGCACTTTCAAGAAAACATTGGGTTTTAAAACTGCTAGGCACACATTGCTAACACAAGAATTTGCCTTACAGAATTAAAAACTATTTGATTCCATACAGCTCTGCAAGCCTATCATCCTTGCTTAGCAGACATGTTGAAAACATTTATTCATAAGGAAGCACTCAGTGAGATTTAGATAAATTAAAATACTGTACTATTCACAGTGGTAGAATATAACTATGCAGAATTTTTGTTTGAATCAGTACTGACTTGACTCTTGATGACTGCCTGGTCTAGACCCTGAAGTTTTCTGACAATGGACATTATATACGATGTGTTTTTGCAAAAAGGAACAAGCCCAAAATGTGTCTGCACAAATCTAAGTGTCTTAGAGTGAGTGAGTTTTGGATAAACAAGTTCCAAAACAAAAATCTTTTCAGGAATTGAATGGGAGGTGGGAAAGAGTGACTGAAAGGCCAGCTTACAGCTAATAAAGCATTTTGGTTGGAAAAAGAACCAGAAAGAAAGATAAATGAGATGGATGACCATCTTTAGGCTGTATGTTCTTGGTTTTCAAGAACAGGTTGTAATTCTTTAGAAGTTCACAGAAGGAAGATGGAGATCTGCAGGGTCATCTCAGTACATTGTTTGTCTTCCCAAAGCCATGTTTCTTCTGGAGCTGGGTATTCAGACCAGTTCAGACAGTGGGCAATTGGTGTATTTGGCTCCTTTGTTTGATGTTCACCTTTGTTTGATGTTGAGTCTTCCAGGTTCTGAAAGCTAACTCAACAGGTCTAGTCCATGGATGCAAGAATGTCTAAGGCAGTCCTCGAGATGCAAAGCTCAGGTCCTAAAAAGTATCACAGTCACCTTGCAGCAGTAACTACAACACAATATCGTGGGAGGCCTATTCCCATATCAAGATTATGCTACTGATCTGAAGCCAGGTCGGTTAAGGACACCCAACTTCAGATGCCTCAAAGAAGATTCTCTTAAACAAAAGTTTGCAAGGAGAGAACAGTTCAGATTTGACTGCCCAACTTCACTGGTTCCGTTTAGGGAGTCCTGTTACTGATAGAAAAATGAAGCTCAAAATGAGCCTTTTCCCCTATCCTTTTTCTTGTTTAGCCAAAATGTTTAATACTATGTTTGCCCAATGAGGATTACTCAGAGGGCCTCCTAACCCAAGACAAATTTACAAAAGGTTTAGCCCTTCCTCAAGTATTCAAGGTGATCAGCCCTTTTTGTGTGTTATCTAACCAATATTTCAATAGGATGCTACATATGTGCTCTATTTTCACACAATGGGAATTTTATTCCTTGGCATTATCACATATCAGTTTGGGGTGATACAGAAGGAGAGTCCTTATAAACATTTGTTTTAGTTAATCCTCTTCTCTTCCAACACATATTATCAAGGCCTTCATTTAGGCTTATATAGGAAGAAATGGTGCCATATTGGGATTTTAGGAGTAAGAATGTTTAAGGAATAAAGGATTACTGATCAAATTTAGGGCTACAACAATATGCAGGTCAATCCCTTTCTGATATTCATCAGATCAATGGGATTTTCTTTCAATTTTGACCTTGATATTAACATTTTTCAGATATTGTCAGGAGTTGATGGGGAAAAAAGGAAGGGAATTCAATACTGCCAAAGTTGGAAGTGTGGAAAGTCACAAAATTCTATGACTTAAAAATGTAAATGAGTAAGAGGTTGGGTGACAAAAATACAAGAATTCAAGTAATATTTCTATTTTAGGTCATACTAATACACCATTTTCTTTTAAAGCCCTATTTTATGTAGTATTTTTTATAAAGCAACTACATAAAATCAGATTATTTTCTCTTCTTATGTTCTTAAAGAACACTTATGTTCTTGTTGAAAATACTGTAAGTTATCTTACCCATCGGAGCTGCCCATCACTGGTGAGCTGCCTGTAGAAGCCTCGAAAATCACTGATTATGTCATCCAAATCTTTATTAATGACATGAATTGACAGTGCATGGACTGCACTGATAACTGAAAGAAATAATCACCATCTGGAGATTACTACAAATGCAGTATTATCTATTTATTTAGAGCAGTGTTTCTGAACCTTGGCCACTGGAAGTTGTGTGGACTTCAACTCCCAGAATTCCCCAGCCAGCAAACCTTTGCTGGCTGGGGAATTCTGGGAGTTGAAGTCTATACATCTTCCAGCGGCCAAAGTTGAGAAACATTGATTTAGAATATGGAAAAGAAACTAAAATATATTAAAAAATATAACAGGATTGTAATCTAAGAAACTCTTATTATTGGGTACATTAAAGTAACACCATAGACACCAAAGTGTGGCTCCAGAATCTGCCTCTTTCTATAAAAATAGAAATTTTAACACTGACATAGTGAGGTCTAGGAGTTTTTTTCTAGGCACACACAATTCAATTCCAATAAACTTCAGATTTGGGGGGGAAAGTGGCAGCTTGTTTTAAGGACTGCAATATCAGTATTGTCAGTATGTTGTAGTGGAGAGAAGGTAAGCAACAAGCAGAGCAAGGTAAATTGAACTATTACATTTTTAAGGCCCAAATCTACAAATATTAATTGCTTACAGAGGTGGGAACATGATTTATGATATTGGCTGACAAACCAAAATGGGATCGTCATACTGTCAATTTGGGTTTCTTAAATAAATCATGACTTGTGTTGTATTTAAACCGGCCTTTGAAGTGGAAATGGAAACACATCAGAAAAGTCAGAAGAGGTTCTTTTCCAAAAAGGAAGTAAATTTATGGAAACATTCTTACAGTATATTGGGAGAAGCCAACCCTGGGTTAGCATAAAAACTTACCCACTTCTGTGCCTTTTCCCAGCGTAAATGTAAAGCCACAACCTTTCAAGCCATCGGGAGCGTCCGTTTCTATTACCACGTAGGCTGCGGAATAGTCTGGATCTGGGTGCTAAACAGAAGAACCAAGAAAGCCTCGACATTGGGAAAGCAGCGCAACGCGCAAAGGTCCGGATTTACAAACGCGACGTTAACTGAAAACCGGCGCGGCGTCTATCATCCAAATCGCGTTAAAAGTCCAACAAACGGAACTTGGCTGAAGTTAACTTCCAGGCAAGCAGGCCGCAATCTGGGGGAAAAGGCATCCGGAGCTCCGTTTAACTTGGACAAAGAGCCCCAAAGGCCTGTCTAGAAGAGAAAGGAACAGCGCGGAAGAACGCTCTCTTGCAAGTTGCCGTAGAAGTGGGTCGAAGGACAGTTCGGCCCCCTTGCGCACCCGAGGCCGGGGCTGCTTGCCCTCCCGACGTCCAGGCCGTCCCTCTGCCCAGCTCCGCTGCGCTTACCATGGCATCTGACCCGTGTTGGGCCAGAGACGTGGGGAAGCGGACGTCGCTCACAGCCAAAGTCCGGATCCTCCCTCTCCCCATCCTGCAGGCAGCAGTCGCCACTCGCGCTCGGTAAAGGCTCCTTAGACGCCGATTGGCCCGCAGGAAGGGCGTGGCGAGCTGCGCCGCAGCTGGAGAAGGGGAGGGAGCAGGAGGAAGGGGGTTCCCCCCAATCACCCCTTCTGTCAAACAGAGGTTGAACTTTTGGTCCCAACCTCTGCAATCGGTGGTCAGGTCAAAAGGACCTGGATACTTCTCTCTCCCTCCCTCCCTCCCCCCCTTCTCTTTCTCTCTCTGTGTGTGTGTGTGTGTGTGTGTGTGCTCTACGAAAATCTTTATAAATGGGCAGCCCTAATCTTTTTAAAGGGTGTAGAGCCGCTTACGACTTCCAGTAACCATGAGTAAGTGCAGTGTTTTGGGAGAGGGGAGACGCTTGGCAATGATTCAAAAGTGGGTTGGAGTTTGTTCGTTTTTTAAATTCCCATTTTATTTCTCAGTTTGGGGATTTCATGTCATCCAAGCCCTAACCCCATCCAATCCTCTTAGCTTTTTCTAGTTTTAGATAATGTCCTTAAGAATACAGATCCTAGATGTAGCTGGCTTTAAACCAGTGGTTCTCAACCTTCCTAATGCCGCGACCCTTTAACACAGTTCATGTTGTGGTGACCCCCAACCATAAAATTATTTTTGTTGCTGCTTCATAACTGTATTTTTGCTACGATTATGAATTGTAATGTAAATATCTGATATCAATATTCTCCGCTGTGGTAGAAGATAAGAGAAGCCCTTTCTTGGGATTTTCGTGCTGGGCCCAGGCTTCTTTACTGCCCTTTCCAGAGGCAAATCCATCCGGAGGCTTCTTTTCTGTCTGCCCCAGAGCTCACAAGAAGCCATCTCCACTTCCCGTGATTTGCACTCCTGCCATCCAACCTGCAGGGCTAAAGGCAGTGCCCGAAACCTTGGGAAGAAGCAAAGGCTCTGCAGCCTACACTAGCTTAGCCGAGCACTGAACAGGCCTTCCAGGAACAATAACAGAAGAGCCAGGGTTGCAGGAGCAGAGATGGGCAGCCCGCTTAGGTGACCCCTGTGAAAGGTTCCTTCAACCCCCAAAGGGCTCCTGACCCACAGGTTGAGAACCACTGCTTTAAACTGACCACCAGAATATCATACAGTTCCTCACCTCCTTTCCTCTTCTAAAGTCATCACAGGTTTTTATCTGAAAGGGCATAGCCAAAAGGAGGTCCTTACTGTTACTAATCCTTTTTCACAGGATTTTACTGAGACAAATTTACAAAATGTTAACTCCAAGTTAATTTTGGCTTAATTGTATTGCATAACAGTAGTAGGCATAGTGACATACCACCACTCTGTCAATTAAAAATGTTACTGTCGAACTGGTTCAATTCATAAGTTATATATGAATTAACTTTGTCTATGCAATTATGTAAAATTTAGGCTTAATTTTATTGCATAATAATAGTATATATGCTGTCATATGTAATTTTCTAAAATATAATTTACTATTGTAAATAATAAATAATATTGTAAATTATATTTTAGGATTTTAAATTGTTGAAACTTTTGGAAGGACAAGTGTCCTGAATACCAGTTTTTATTTCACAGCTGATAAATACTATTTTGGGCTCCATAACAAATTTAGAGGGATGTTAGAATGTTAACATGTATCATGCTAAAAAATTAGTGTTGGGGATGCACTTATATAAAAAGAGTTGCTGAAGAAAAGCTATTCCGTTTCAATTCCCATACAATATTAATCAATTTTTCTGCTTTAGAAATAGAAGATGCACTAATTTATTAAGCTTTGGGAAGTTTAATTATGCAAAAGTAATAAAATATTAAAAATATTTAAGCTTGTCAATATAGTATGATAGGAAAACCAAACAAAAGGTTACCACACAATGTAGCTTCAACCAAACTGATACACAAGGCTTGCACTACAGTTTCTATCAGAAATGTTACACAATAGTTTTCAATACAATATAAAAATCATTCTGAACTGATTAACAGTGATACAGTACAGGAAGTGCTGAAAATCCAATAAACATAGGAATTGAAAATGTAATAAATTTGCATTTATATTCTAAAAATTGTTCTAGTAATTCTACTTAAAAAAAATACAGTGTTACTGGAGATGCTGGGTCATGATGTACAGCATTGACAGAAGAATAAGATTGTGAGAAGGCATGGAATAAAATTCACAAAAAATAATTTGAGGTTAAATTGGACTTTCCCATTGAAAGTTCCAACAAAACTAGGAGCCATTATTAGAAAATTGTGGCTCCCTTTATTTCTAACTGAAAATGTGCAGAAATTGTGCTTATTGCTCCCAGTCCAATAAAGGACAATTAATTTAGTAGGAAAACTACCACCCAGACAAAAAGGGGCTACAGTACTTTCCCAACAGTTAACCAACAAATCACATAGCTCAGAAAGAGGAAATTCCAAGATCTGTACTTGAAATTACTATAACATTGTTACAGGTAGCTCCTTCCCATCCCTACCCTTCAGGTGTCTTCAAGATTGGGGAAACATACTTCATCTCTTTAAGATTTACTTTTTTTTGGTGAGGGTCCATCATACAGTATCCACCAAAATTTCTAAACACTTAATCCCAAAGACGATGAGATGTATGCATATCAATTGTGTTTGTAAAGTAACAAAGTGCCTTATGCACACATTTACAATGTTAGCAAATATAACAAAGTGCCTTATGCACATGTAATGGTTAGTGTTTTTCAATATTTAATGGAAGATGACAGTGCATTTTAAAGAAATAGCATTCCAGTTTCACACAGGGGAAAGAGACTTTCTGGGAAAGAAAAAGTGTGCTCATGGACACTGTCTGGCTTAGATCCTTCTGCTCTTAGATACCAGTTAAACAAATCAAGAACACTTAAATCATGCTTTATTTAATTGCTTCTAGGCCAGGATCTTTGACTGCTTTATATTTTCATCAGCCAAAAATGAAAATCAGAAATGATTTCTGATTTCAAATTCTTGATTTGTGATTCTGCGCTTGTTATTTACTTAGCAAGGTTAAATAAATCAGTATTAAAAGTTTCTTGATTTGTTTAGCTTATACTGACAGAAGCATTGGTATCCATGCAATAAAACATGCTTGCTTTGGCTTATTTTGATATGCAAACCTATCCAGAGAAAGGACTAAAACAATTTCTAATATTTCTAGGGCAAGAAAAAAAAATCTTATAAGTGAATCATGGCACCTGCAAGATGTATTCTGTAGACTGTTGAAATCTACTAACAAATACAAAATAAAACAACATTTTATCTAATAAAACAACATTCAGATTATTGTCTAAGGATCAAGAAATATAAAAAGAAATGGAGCAATGCTATGCATGTCAACTTGTTAAGTCTCATAGAGTCAATTACATTTAGTTAATTAAACTTAGTCTCAGATAAGTATATATAGGATTGTTTCATGTCAAAGCAACTTGGAACTTATCAGGTTATTTTCTTAAAAAATAATTTTGTAATTAGAATTTTAAAAGCAATCTTGTGAAACAAATTCAACATGTTTTATAAAAATAATCACACTTTTACAGTATTACTATATATAGAAAAGTGTTGTGTTGAATTATTTGCTCACATTAAAATCTTGAGGTAATACACTATAAAACAAGGAAAAACAAACATGGAAAGTATAACGCTTAAAATACATATTTTTCTTCAATAAACTCATTAAATTACTGTTTTTTAATTTCCTTACTATACATTTGTTACAATGATTTGTTGCATTTTTAATTAAAATCCAAATAACACCAGACTAGTTTTCTGGCATATGCATTATTACATAAACACAACTGCACTACCCATTTCAGAATATAAAAGAAATTACAATCCTGTATTATTTGCTACATAGAGCCCTTTCAAAATTTCTAGTTATGGGATGTATAAATGAGAAAAGAAAATGCCACTTGATTGCACAATTTTATAAGGTTATATAAGTTTCACCAAAACAAAATATATATGGTTTTTCTGATAGCAGTAATAATCATTTTCACAGAAAAGCTTTGAAGTGCAACATTTGTTTCGAGTGGAAAATTCTAAAATGCCAAGAGGATTTTATTGCTTGATATGATAGAGGTTATGATAGCTCCTACTCCCCAGTTTACTTGCGACTAGTGTATGTGTGCAGTTTTAATATCATTAGCTGAATTTGGCTTAGGTGCAAGGTCTGTTCCTATAGTTTAAAGCTATATATAATGGCTATGAAAAGTCCAACTTCTCCCAAGAAATGCAAGGAGGATATGGATTCGGTCCACTCTAATAACAGCTTTTTGATCTGATGCTTTCGTAAAGAGTTTTATGAACCACTATGCAACCATTTATTGTCTAGTTGACTGTGAATCACTGTGAATTATTAGAAAGATGGGCTACTGTCCAGCTATCATTATCCCAACACTTACTACATTGGGCTAAATCCGGAATTCTGACAACTCTGAACTGCAAAAATTGGGAAACAATTCACACAAATCCCTCCATCCTTTACCTTCATCAAAGTATATTAAGGGGGTTGGAGGATGCTCTAGAACAGTATGAGGGTTCTATTTCATTCAGATCTAGATCTGATCCATTGATGGGCTCTCAGATCTTAATATTTTTCATAAATACTTTGACAGAGATACATAAGAAAGAGAAGCTGTGCAATCTAGTGAATCCCTGAACATTTTAATGGTGAACCTTGATAAGCATTTGCCACTTTACTTCCTTTTTCAGATGTGCTTCTAAAAAAATAAAATAAAACCCGGGACATGTTTCACTAGAAATTGGAACTTTGAAACACTACATCTTGAAGGTTAAGGTGTTATCTTTTCCCTCTGATTGCATTTTGCAGTTTCAGGTTTAACATTGTACTCTAGTAAATTACAAAATGAATTAATGGTTTATGAAGTTAATTTCATTCTTAATTGAACTATGTAGGAAATAAAATATGCTACTTTCCAGTTATGATATATTAATATAAAGTTTCAGCACAGTGCAACATGCTTTTCAGTTCCATTATTGAGGTCTAGTATTTAATCAAGTTTATCATAAATTACTTGCTTTAAAAGTAATTTTTTAAATTGAAGTTGACTCCTCGTGTCTTCACATACATGTCCATATAATTTTCTTGGCAACAACAGGGTTATCATTTTCTTCATCCATATTTTTTCCATTTTCCTATCTATTCTACAGCCACAGTATTCCTGAAACTAATTAAGTCTAACTTCTGAGCTCAGAGAAGGTTGGTCAGGTGCTGCCATCTGTTGAGAGCTACCCTAGGAAATGAGCCCCTAGAAGAAAACTTTGTATTTAAAGCCCTCTTAACTCTAACATAATAGTATTGTTGGTCCCATAAACTATTGTGTTATCCTTTGACCATTTCCATTCATACGTTTATTTAAATAGCTGATGTTGCCTTAAATAATGACATGTTAGGAAAAAAAAGAAGAAATCAGCAGCTCCACGTTATAGCAATGCTAATTTTACCACCCATTTTTTTCAGTGTATTTCTTTTGGACCCTGATATAATATGGGAGAAAAATATATCATTGATACATTTAGGTTTAACACTTTAAAAAGTGGTTTTGTGCAACCGTATTTCAAAATTCCAGTTTGCCAGCTAACAAGAGCATGCAAATTGCAATTTGCCTTCTTTTGAGTTCTTCCAATTAGCAAGGAACTTTTTTTTAAAAAAAGTACTCTACATTTGGCATATTTGTGCATGGGATGTAAGCCATCAATTTATAAATTGTCTCCAGGCTGGTACTGTGGTTCCGTAGCAGTAAAATAATCTTCTAAGAAAGACTGAATGTATTCAAATGTTGGCCTTTCATCAGGATCTTTCTTCCAACACAGTTTCATTAATTCATGGAGAGATTCTGGGCATCCCTGAGGACAAGGCATTCTATATCCACGTTCCACTTGTTCTAAAACTTCCCGATTGACCATTCCTAAAATTAAAAGAGTAGATTTTAATGTTTTTATTTTATCAAGTTGAAAGGAAGTTTCAAAAATCTGTCACTGTTTACTTGGAATAGGTATTTATAAGCTGTATTCACACATAACATTAAATAATGTTTAAATCATGGTTTGCTGAACTATCCCAAATTATAGCTTGTTTGGGGAAAGTCCAATTATGATTTGAAACTAGTTTATATTTGGATTATTAAACACAATAATGGCTTAATGTAGTATGTCCAATTGTTGTTTCCCACTATATTCCCTATATACACTATAGTGTATTTTTGTGCCTCATCTGAGACACTCCAAAGAAATGCAAGCAAACAGTAGAAAGAAATGAAAAAAGAAAATAAAGAAAATAAAAGAAACTAGGAAAAAACTAGTTGTATAAACAACACAATTATTTTGCTCATCAAAGGTTAGCTTTGACGTCTTTAAAAAACTTCGGTAAAAATGACCTGGCATAATGTCTGTTATTTATAAACACAGTGAATTTGATGTTTTAAAATAGTGTGTCTCTACATTTTTAAACATTGAATTGCAGCTTCTGTAACATGGCTAGTATGCATTTACTGTAGTATTTTCTTAAGTATTGTACTAGGTAACACAATCTATTTCATCAGAACAACTGATTGTGAATAACCCTCAGCATAAATAACAGATTGTGAAATGATATACATTAGTCATGATTTTCCCTCCTTTTACCTGGGTATGGCACACGTCCCTTTGTTACAAGCTCTGTCAGCAAAATTCCAAATGACCAGACATCAGATTTAATTGTAAATCGGCCATATAGTGCAGCTTCAGGTGCTGTCCATTTAATTGGGAATTTGGCCCCTAGATAGTACATAAACATTGAAAATAATGCATTTTAATATTATAATTAATAAAATTTAAAAATTATTTTGGTGGTGCTATATCTATCTATCTATCTATCTATCTATCTATCTATCTATCTATCTATCTCTATTGGAAAGGATAATTTGATAATCTCTTCTATTGTTATAATTGCATCCATTCTATTAAACATAAGAATTAATCTGGAGATTGGAACTCTTTCTGCTGGAAAAGAACTGCAAAGGTATCTTTGTTGTACTGAAAGAGAAAAGTCTAACTGAGAATACATGTGGGAGTAGAGCGTGGGTGACAACAAAGTGAGTAATACTGTCAAATGAACATATATTTAATGGTACTTCTGTCAAGGCTGAGGTTGTTCTGCCCAGATAATGGAGAAAATCTATGCATTTTAGCATGCAGGTTGGTAACTACTGTAAAAAAGTTGCCATTGTTAATCTATGTATGTGGAAAACTAGCACATAATTGTTCTTTCTATTATGCAAATGATTTGCAGGATGTACATAAACAACTGCAACTTTAGCACCTGCCTATAATCTGAAGTTCAGATTGTACTGTTTCTTTATAAACTGCCTGGCAAATAACCTTAACCATGTAATGTTGCAAAGTCTGATAACAAAATGAAGCCTTGTTCAACAATAATTTTACTTCTGCAGAGGTAAGGATTTATTTTAGCAATTTATATTGTTAATAAATCAATTAACAAATTCAGAAAACTATGTTAGAACAGATAGCATTGTATTGAATAATTTAGAGAATATCCAGTTTCTATTGCTAGTGACTATAGTAAATGAAAAAAATAAAGAACATTCATCTATTTCAGAAAGTACTAAAATTAGTAAAGCACTTAGTCAAACTAGAACATAGAGCAACCCACAGAGGTGGGTTTCAGCAGGTTCTAATCAGTTCTGGAGAACCGGTAGCAGAAATTTTTAGTAGTTTGGAGAACCGGTAGTAAAAATTCTGACTGGCCCCACCACCATCTATTCTCTGCCTCCCAAATCCCAGCTGATCGGGTGGAAATGGGGATTTTGCAGTAACCTTCCCCTGGATTGGGGAGGGAATGGAGATTTTACAGTATCCTTCCCCTGCCAAGCCCGCCAAGCCACGCCCACCAAGCCATGTCACACCCACCAAGCCACGCCCATAGAACCAGTAGTAAAAAAAATTGAAACCCACCACTGGTAAATCCTAATGCTTCCATGTGCATATTTATCCATCGGCCCTCAAGACTGGAATTACTGGAATGACTGGAATTAGCCTTTTCACAAAAATTCATAAGGACTTTGGCAATGCTAGCTATAATGGTGTATGTAAACACACATGTATTGGAACATGCATGCATATTGATCATTCAAGCATTTTAGACACTACAATGATCATTGTTTTAACACTCCCAGGTTTCACTTATTTTTAGTACCATCTCTATATATACAGTATAAGTCTGACAATTTCATAAAACTCTGTAAATAAAGATAGCATGTTTCGAAGGGCTAATTTGATAGCATACAGTGGCTCATACTACATTGATGTATTAGGTTCGTCCTATCAATGTTAGTAATGTTAGAAAAGCACAGTTTAAGTAAATCATAACAATTGGAGTTGTTAAGTAGGCACCTCAATTGTATAATGGCAAAAAACAGTGTGCTGTTTCTTTTGGGGTAAGCCAATGTTTCTTCATTTCTGCCAACATTCCCTCATTTCAATTTATTCCCAGACAAGTTTATCACTTTTATTTTTAATTCCATTCACTGAATGAGAAGCTCCTCACACAGCCCTGCTCCCCCATTTTCAGAACAATTTTATTTTCACCAAAAGTGGTATGCATTGTTTACACCTCTTTTAAAATGAGTTGTCCCTTGCTTGGTTTGCTCACATTCTTTACAACTATCTTTTTTCCTGTTTATACTTTATCTTTTCCTCATATTCATTTTTGCATTTTTTTAAAAATAGCACTTATTCCCTTTGGAGGCTCTTTTGTTCATCCACAGCTTCTTTCAACTCATTCTGCCAAGCTTATTTCCCATAAATGTAACTCCATACATTTTTCTTTTCCCTGTGCTTCAAGCAATTTATTCCCCCTTCCATTAATCCTATTGGAAATTTCTCTAGCTTTTAATAGTTTTCCATTTAGGACTTATACTTTCCCCTCTTGTAATTATTCTACTTTCAGCCTAGGTTTTCTTTTCCTTTTCTTCCATTGTGAATATTTCTCAGAATGTTGACACTATATAAAAAAAGTTTTTTTTCAACATTTAGGACCCCACCCCCCAATTGCTCTTCATAATTCTCCCAATCTTTCATCATGAACAATTAATGATGTTTTCCATTTCATTCAGGTATGCATGAGTATATTTATGCATGAACCAAGTATTTGATTTTTTTTCTCTAAGTATATGTTCTGTCTATCCTCTCCACATATACGAAGCAGACAAGCGGAATTTAAAATGCAAGCTTAAAAACATTTACTGCAAAAACACAAACTTGATAAGGAGTTCTTGGCAGACCGTGATGCTGTGCCTGCCAAGTCAAAATTGGCAGAGAAGTCTAAAACACACTCACTCAGTTCAGATAACAGGAACACAGAGTTTTTTCAGTCCACAAAATAAGAAACCAATAATAATCCAAGATGCTCTGGAACACAGAAGAAACCTGATAGAACCAAACTTTGTCACGTACAGAGCAGCACTTGAAGCCCAACCTCTTTTTAACCCCTGTGGGGTGTGGCTCAGTGACTCAGCTCACTCTCTGGCCCTCCCCCTTCTTCTTCTTTGCATCTGTATCTTTTGCCTACGTCTCTGCCGTGGGTCTATCCAAGACTCCTCCTCTTCCTCACTTCCCACTGGAGGCTGCTCTGATGTGCTTCCCTCCTGGCCCATCCCAGGCTGTTCATCTCAGCTCTCTTGGGGCTTTGCCAGGAGAGGAATTCCTAGGGAGGGAGGTCTTGCCAGAGGAGGAATTCCTGGGGAGGGAGGTCTTGCCAGGGGAGGAATTCCAGGAGAGAAAGGCCTTGCCAGTTCCACTCCTTCATCATCTAAGTCATCCTCATCAGATAGCACAGGCTCGGGAGTCGGAGCCACAACAGAACCTATACAGAGAATTGCTTTGCCAGGCACTGAATATTTTTACTCTCTCTCTCTCTTTCTCTTACTTCAGCCCTGATATTAATTTTATCCTTCACCGCTTTAAAAACTGTGAAAGAGCTTATTAATGTCTTCCTATTCTCATCCTAGTTTGAAGTAGGATTAACTATGAAATAAGTTTATATTACCACAAATTCTAACTTGTGTAATACCTGGAAGGATCTGATTAAAGGCAGCAACCAGAATTCTGAACTGAACGAATTTCTTTTCCTCTTTTTCAATATGACTGCAACTTGCCCATCATGTTCCACCCTTCTCTATCTCTTTAAATCCCAACTATTTGAAAGTATGGCATTGTGCGTTCATAGGAGATCTCACCAATACAGCAAGGGAGAGCAGGATATAGAAATATATGAATATGAAACACACTGTTTATTCAAGCCCAATCAAATTAGCTGAACACATCTTTTTACATGTAAAAAGTGCTCTTTTATAGGGATATACTGGAGAGCATTGAAAGGCAGGGAAGTGAACATTCACAATCATATTTGGCCACTAATTATTACAATTGCAAGTGCACTTGATGAGATTTGATACTAAGATCATTTTAGGCTGAATCCACTCTATCTGCTCCCATAGTTATAAGTAAACAGTAATCCAACAAAACAAGTAATCAGTAATCCAACGAAACAAGAATGCACACACAAACACACTTCTTTAATTTTCACTCAGGGAGTTGGTTTTGTTTTAACGTGAAATATAAAAGATGACCTCACGTGAATAATTCTTCCAGGCACAAGCCTGTTAGTCTGGTAGTTGCACCACTATGTTATGAATTTATTAAGTACTTAGGGAAAGGCACTCCATACAATAAAGGATTCTGTTTGCTAGTTTGCAGTGTACAGGCAAGGAGAATTTCCTTGTAGAGAAAGAATGGATATACCGCAAAGCTCTCCAATAAAATAAATTTTGTGTCTGGCAGGCTGTAAACTGCTCAGGCATCATGAAAGCTATTTCGCAGGATTAAGAATTATTTCCTGAATAGCTTGAACAAACAACCGTAGTTCCAGTCTGAGGCACTTCATATGTTTTGGGGAGAGTGCTAAAATATAAAAATGAGGCCAGGAACACTGAGCTGTGATGTCAATACTTCTGCTCAAGACAAAATATGGAGTATCTGCATCCCCTACCCCCAGTTTCAAATCCTGTTTTTGAGCTTTGCAAACTCTGAAGGGACAATTTCTCTCACATTTATGCCATCACTGGCTTGGTGTTGGCTTAAAGCAGGGGTGTCAAAGTCAATTTCATTGAGGGCCACATCAGGATTACGTTTGACCTCGAGGGGGTGGCGTGGGCCGGGTGGGCATGGCCAGCTTGATGTCACACATGTCGGGGGTACCTGTGGTGACACAAGCGCTCTGCCAGCGAAAATGGGCTCCTGAGCTCCATTTTAGGCTGCAATAGCCTCCTGCAACCCTCTGCCAGCAAAAACAGAGCTTGGGAGAACCACGTGCAGCACTCAGGAGCTCTGTTTTCACAGGCAGAGACACCACAGGCCGGTCCTTTGCTGTTTCCAGGGCGGCCCCATGGGCCAGATCTAAGCACCTCGTGGGCTGGATTCAGCCTGCGAGCCTTGAGTTTGACACCCCTGGCTTAGAGACTCTTTTGACCACTTGTTCTCCTTCCTTGCTCCCCATGCTTATTTTTTTTCTCATATGACCACAGGGTTAAATTTTATTTATTTATTTATTTATTTAACTTAATTTAATTTAATTTATATGCCACCCTTCTCCCGAAGGACTTGGGGCGGCTTACAAGATTAAAAAACAACAATAAAAAAATTAATTAAAATTAAAATTTGCAATTTAAAATCAGTTAAAACAATTAAAATGATTTGAAAAACCCCATCAAGTCAGCCAATCTGTTGGAATAGCCACGTCTTCAGGTCACGACGTAAGGAAAGGAGGTCAGGGGCTTTCCGGAGCTCGGTTTTTTGCCCTTACAC
>JANHFM010003549.1:415550-427495 GCA_032468115.1 Grayia smithii | reverse complement strand
TAGAATAGAATAGAATAGAATAGAATAGAATTCTTTATTGGCCAAGTGTGATTGGACACACAAGGAATTTGTCTTAAATAGATTCTATTATATTGTTATTTTGATAGCCACTATTAGAATCCAAAAGTGATCTTAGCATAGGTTTCCGATTTGTTTTTGATAAAAAAAAAATAAAGAGTTTTTAGCAGACAAAAGCCTACAGCAGCCGCCACTCATACATATAAAAGTAAAACGAAACACTGGCATTCAGGTGGGCGTAACCACCACCTACATAGCGCATGCGGGTAGCTTTAACTTCCTTTTCAATGCATGCTGGGAAATATGGTTCCCTGCCAGATGGGTTTTCGGGGCGGAGACAGCAGCCTTGATTTCTTTCTCGTTGGTCTCCTTGCATTCTCAGTTTAGACTCTCCTGTTGCAATTCCAGGGGAGGCAAAAGCACGCGCCCACAAAATCCGCCACCTCTTCTTCTGATTTGCTGCTAGGTAACCGAAACCCAGGCGGACCGGAGAGGGGCGGAGCGAGAGTTCAGACTGAAAAATAAATGGCGCCTTAAGGGCAACGGCACTGAGTCAGATGTGACAGTCGGTGCGCCCCGCCCTGTGACAGGGTGGAGTCAGCCGCGGCGAAAGGAAACCAGAGAAAACGGACTCCAGCCGTGCAACCTTCTCCTATTTCCTGCCGCCCCAAAAGAATTGGCTGACGTCACGTGGAAAGGGCCGGTTGGGAAGCCACATGATCCTGAGTGGCCCCAGAGGTCGGGAGTCGTCGCGATGGGTACCACGCTGGACATCAAGATCAAGCGAGCGAACAAGGTGTATCATTGCGGGGTGAGCATTGTCTGCAGGTGCTGCTGCACAAATCCGGCGATGTGGAGACGCTGGGATGTTAGGGAAGCTTTTATTCGGGCGGAAAAGAGCGCTGCAATCTGGTTGCGATCTTCCTCGGGATTAACTCGTTGCATTTCCGAAGACTTCGGCGCGTAAGAGCTTAAGGTGGTTTTTCAGCTCTCGGGTTTTTTCACCCAGTCGAGGTTGGTTGGTGGTTGTTATTGTTGTTGTTCTGAAGTAGCGTCTTTAGGATTGCAGGTTTGTGGAGCCGTAAGATCTGGGCGTCAGCGTCTGGAGCAGCAGATGAGATCGCGGTCGGTCGGATGATTCTGGAATCCTCCTGGAAGAAGGAGAGGAATTAAAGATGCCCGCCCTGACCAAAAGGGACACGTTCATGAGGGAAAAACAAAGAAGAAAAAAGTTTTCCTGACATCTTGTGTGCAGGATTTTTTTCTGGACGTTCAGTTGCGTATCCAACCTTCTACCTTCTAAAGGAGACTTTATACATAAACACCAAATTGCTATCTGAATATCTATTTTCGTAAGAATTAGATTATTCACATTTTTTAAAACTAGTATTCTAGTGTAGTTACTAAGGTGGGAATACCCTAACATTTTATAGGCTCTCTTTTTTTTTCTACAGAGTCAGTATTTGAATTTATGAAGTGCAGCAATAGCTTTGGAAGACAGGAGAACAACTCCTGCGTTCAAAGGGGAAAAAAACATGTACTTGGGAGTACCGGACGTGAAGGCTTTGTTCCTGGTAATGTAAATGGTTCAAGATTTTAGAAGATCAGAGTTGGAGCCCGTTGTGTAAATCAGCGTTTCTCAACCTTGGCAACTTGAAACTCTGAACTTTAGAGCCCAGGATTCCTCAGTGAATAAGCACACTCATCTTAAAGTTGCCAAGATTGAGAAACACTGGCATTGAGCCTTCGTAGAAAGTAGCTATATTTGCCTCTGTGCCAAGAGGGAGTTGTGAAGATTCAGACTTCCCTCACCCTCTGCAAAATAAGAAAAAGACTTAGTTGGGGGGACTAATGATAATTGGGGGGACTAATGATAATTGGGGGGGACTGAAAAACTTTGGATTTTTTTTTTAAATAAATGGCATAAAAAGAAGGGTTCCTTTATTCCTGTTCAAATATTTTCTATTAACTTATAGCAAGAAGACATTTTACCTAGTGCATGAAGCACTATTTTCTCTGTATAAAGGGCAAAACAGGGTGGTAACAATTCTGCAATGCAAGAGGAAGATGCTGCCCTGCTCTCAGCAGTCATTGAGCTTTCTATCAAAGGAAGGAGGAGGATTCAGTGCCTGCTTTGTTTGGGATTTTTCTGTTGCTAAATTAGGGGTTGGTGAATCTGCTTTTGACAAGGCTGAAAGAAAATTATTATTAACATTGTTTATTATATCTTGAACTTAATTTTTTCCTAGCTTAACCTTAATTGATAAAATTGATACTTAGATTTCTCAGAATCTTTGTTTGTAATTCCATTTATAAGAAAAAAAACATTTTAAATGAAAAGAGCAAAAATTATTATTTGAATAAATTATACTTTTATATTTAATAAATGCATTAACCATGATGATTGTGTGAGTAAATCAAATGCATATTGCATCTGCATTCTTAAAAATAAAGTAACAAGATTACTAAATGTAATATAAAGGTGTCTTTGAAAATATATTCCCACCCCCATAAAACCAATAAATTCTCCTAAGGATACCTCTTTAGTGCCTCTACCTTTTGAATCTCAGACTTTGCGGGCTGGCAAAAGATCCTAAAATTTCAATTCAAAATATTTCCTTGATAATTATTTGCAGTAGTATATTAATTTTTATATTAATATACATTTTTATATGTGAATGATATAGGAGCAGAGCTTCAGAGTAAATTATTTACTTGCATTTTTTATAGTTCTTTTACATTGAAATGTATGCATGGTTTGTTAGTATATGGATTAGATCCAGTTTATGGATTTGAACTGCACACTTAATTCTCAGAACTATTCATTTCATTGCGTTGTACATTCTAAAGTTTGCTGAAAATGTTGAATCATTTGCATTAAGCACAACTATCTCTTATTAATTTGTTTTCAGATACGCACTCGGTGTATTTTATAATCTATGAATTAGGTCCGTGTTGGCGAATCTATGGCACACGTGCCACAAGTGGCACGCAGAGCCATTTTTCCGGGCACGTGAGCCATCACCAAAGTTACTTGAAACTGCGCATGTGCACACGCCCCAGCTGCTGTTCAGGCCTCTGGTGTGCATGCGCGCAATTCAGGGGATCCAGGTCTTTGGAGCTCTCATGCGCAAATGGTGTGGTTGCGCACTCAGCGCAGGGTGGGGGCATGTGCGAAAACTACGCATGCACAGATGGTGTGTGCGCAGGGTGAGGGTGCACATGAAAGCTGTGCGCATGTGCAGATGGTGCGGTTGCGCACGCAGCACATGGGGAGGAACCACGTGAAACTGCTGATGGCATGCAAGTGCGCGACACGTGTTCCTGTTCAGCACTCGGTAAGTAAAAGGTTCGCCACCACTGATTTAGGTGATATTTTTCAAAAACCATATGTGTTCTTTGCCAATAGTAAGGCATTGCCATCACACAAATGTACACACATGTTCATGTTAGTGGCCAATACACTTTTAATGTCACAGGCATTCTTTTAATATTTATTCATATGTACAGTGAACAACCAAGTGGACATCTTTGTCTTCTTGTTCAAAGTTGAATGATTCATTAAACATTCAGTTTATTCCCTTACATACTTTCTTTCGATCACATATCAATCACTTTTACCTTGTTCAGGATTCATGCCAATCATTCTGTCATCAAGAATATTCATGTTATTGTATACTTTACTTTTCTGAAGTATTTTATAGTCAATTTTCTCAAATTCATATAGATCTCATCACCACAGTTCCTGTTAGCATAAAACCACATTGCATTTCTTAAATGATGTCCCCTCAGATATCTTTTCAATCAAAATATTGCCAAACATTTGTATATGCCTGCTTAAACTAATTCACTAGTAATTTTGCCATTGATGCATTTTATCTTTTTTAAAATAGGGAAATAAGAATGACATTCTTCCAAACATTAAGCTTATAAATGTTCAACGTTGCACAACCATTTCATAAGCTATATTTGCTCATTTTCCAGTTATACCATCTCTGCCTGCAGTTTGCCATTTTCACAATACGTATTACTTCTTTTTCAAAATTTATATATTTATAAACATTTATATAGCATTTATAGCTTTAATTTCAACTCTTTTGATTTATTGTTTCCATACGAATTTTTAAATATTTTTTCATATTAATTGTTAGTTCTACAGAAGGTTTCTTGTTTAAATATTTTTGCTCTCTTCCAAAACAATTTTTATTGTTTCATTGTGAAAATTATTCTATTCTATCATAACCATAACCATTCCTTACTGTCTTTTATTCCATTATTTGGATCTTCCTTTTTTTTATACACATTATAAATTGTCCTGTGCTATCCTCATTTTATGAAGTATGAGCATTTATGAGCATTTATTTTTTCTCATTAACAACCTTTACTCCATCAAGCATCCTCTTTCATACTTTCCATTGTTGTATCTCTGAATGTTTTGGTAGCATTTTGTAGCAAAATTATTTTTCATTCTATTGAAAGTAGCTTCTATATTCTCTTTCTTTTTGGCCATTCATTCTGATGAGTGATTAATCTGTCTTCCAAAATATTTCCATATAGGACTCATGTTTTCTCTTCTGACAGACACCTGATTTTCACTGGTTTTTAACTTCTCTCTTTTTCTACTATATCACTTTTTTAAACAAAGATTCAGTTTTAATGCTCCCAGGCAATCATCTTTCCTATATTTAGAATATAGAATTCCTATATTTCATAAACCTTGTGGCCTTTGCTAACTTTCTACATTTTTCATCATAAGAAATCAATACAGCCATACTTTTCTATTCAGTCCTTTGTCTTCTATACACATAGATAAACTTAACTGATTAATATAGGTAGTCCTGAACTTACAACCACAATTGAGCCCAAAATTTCTGTTGTTAAGTGAGACATTTAAGTAAGTTTTGCCCAATTTTATGGCCTATCTTGCCACAGTGAATCACTGTACTTGATAAATTAATAACCCGGTTGTTTAGTCAATCTGGCTTCCCCATTGACTTTGCTTGTCAGAAGGTTGTGAAAGGGGATCACCTGACCATGGGACAGGACAACGGTCATAAATATGAACCAGTTGCCAAGCATCTGAATTTTGATCACATGATCATGAGGATGCTGCAAAGGTCATGACTGAAAAACAGTCATAAGGCACTTTTTTCAGTGCCGTTATAACTGAATGGTCACTAAATGAATTGTAAGTCAAGGATTATCTGTAGCCCACCTTTATTTTTTGTTTATAAATAACTCAAAACCATGAACATGCTTAATACTCCTTGCTCCTCCCATTTTCCCCTCAATAACCCTGTGAGGTAGGTTGCAGAGAATGACTGGCCCAAAGTCACCTAACTTGCTTTCATGCCTAAGGCAGGACTAGAATTCGTTATCTCCTGGGTTCTAGCCTGGTGTTTTAACTATAAGACCAAACTACTATTTTAAAGACTTCTAAGAAAATGCATCAAATAATACCATTCTTATTCATTCTGGGGACTCTACACGACCCAATCCCTTTTAT
Source organism: Grayia smithii (assembly GCA_032468115.1). Lineage (NCBI taxonomy): Eukaryota > Metazoa > Chordata > Lepidosauria > Squamata > Grayiidae > Grayia > Grayia smithii. Next base: position 421,971 of record JANHFM010003549.1, on the reverse strand, counting down.
CACCATACATTGAATTATAATAAGCAATTAACATATTTTTCGGAGTATAAGACGCACCTTTTAACCCTGCAAAAGAGGGTGAAAATCTGGGTGCGTCTTATACACCAAATGTATAAATTTAGTGAGGCGAGGGGGGACAGTTGCTGCAATGGTGGCAGCAGCAGTGGCAACAGCAGAAATGGCACAACAACAGACAGCTGATTGGCAGTATTTTGCAACCGCCAATCAGCAAGGGGAATAGCAAACGATTCTGGGAAACGTTTGCTAGGGGAATTCTTGCCTCGCCGCCAGACCTGCCTCAAAACTGCCCTCTAGGAGAAATTCTGGGAGTAATGGGCCCCAAGAGGACAACGCAGGGACGCAGGGACACGCAATTTTCTCTTCCCCAAGAATGTCTCCCCCGTTGCGCAGCATGCTAAGTTTAAATACAAGAGCCGCTAGCAGTCATGGAGCAGCGAAAGGAATATGGGGAGATGCGCCCCAGCCAGTCTCTTGGGGCAGAGAAAATTGCGTGTCTCCCCATATGCCTCTTGCTGTCCCCCCGTTGTGCAGCACGCTAAGTTTAAATACGAGGAGTAAGCAGCCATGGAGGCATTTGGGACTTGAAGTCCACAAGTCTTAATGCAGTCAGGTTTGAAGACTCTTGCGCTAACCCAGAGGTCTTCAAACTTGACAAGGAATACTTTTTTCCTTGTTTTCAACCTCTAAAATCTAGGTGCATGTTATAGTTCGGTGCGTCTTATACTCCGAAAAATACGGTATCACATCATGAATTCCTACCCTGTTTCCCCCAAATAAGACATCCCCGGATAATAAGCCAAATCAGGCTTTTGAGTGCATGGCAATAAGGCCAAGCGCTTATTTCAGGGTTCAAAAAAATATAAGACAGGGTCTTCTTTTCGGGGAAACACAGTATTTTAATATATATCCATAGCAACATAATCAGCACCAATACACACTGTCTTATATAATTTTATTCCTTTCATTCATAATTAAATCTGTACTTCAACTCAGATGCATGACATCTAGACAAATCCATCTTCATTTACGTATATTTTTGTGCTGCATAAGAATGATGTGACTAAATTCTATTGCATTCTTAGCCAATATGCCTCAACATCGTTATTGTGGAGAAAAATAGAGTGTATATTATGTATACCACCTTGAGTTTCTGAATAAAAAGCTGAAATATTATCCTCACTAATAAAGTCCAACATACATACATACATACAACTTTCATTTTATTTATTTGTGATCTTTACCATTTATCCTCTTGTATTCCAAGTTGCATTCTTACATATATTATTGTTGTCAACAATGGTTTAATATTAATCTGCCATGTCATACAAGAGATTTCTGCATAAAAGTATTCTGATACAATAAAGGAAGAGTAAACTACATGATCAGATTTAAATAGAGTCGTGCCACAGGCAACATTCTCTGCTAATTGTAAAAATACAATGTTGGTAAGTTTTAGCACATTTTGGCCACTATTCTATGCAAACTAAGATATCTAAACTGAAGACTACTTTTGCAAGCCAACTTAATATTACCTACTTCCAACTAATCAGAAAATTCATGCAATATATTGACATATTAAGTGTACTTGTACTTCCTTGGATAATTATTGTATTGATATACTTAAATTGTCATAATATATAAAATGTAAGAAGTAGTATCAAAACTGATCTATATGATGTTCTCAATTTTTCCCCAATTAGGAAGTTCTTACTGGAGTGGTGGTCATAACAAGTAAAGATTCAATCCAGCATCAGGGAATCTCATTAACAATGGAAGGATCTGTAAATCTGCAGCTCAGTGCTAAAAGTGTTGGTGTGTTTGAAGCATTCTGCAATTCTGTTAAGGTACAAAGAAAAATCATGGATTATGGAGCACTTTTCTACCAGAGTATATGAAAAGAATATAAATATAGGGAGGCTGTACTTATTAGATCAGTCCAGCCTTGATGACTGATGGACCCACACTGGTTCCAGAGGGAGCTGGAGAGTGTTCCATAGGGTCTACAGCAAGGTCCATGAAGGCCTTTAGTTGCCATTTAGAACAAAAGGCCAGCTGTAGCCATATATCGGATTGCACCATGCAGTCTCCCATTTCCAATCGATCTCATCACTCCCTGTGGTTTACGGACATGCCGAGGGAGATGAAATGGGGGAGGAGACATCTAGAATACTTCTGAATGTCAACAAAGGATAACTCAATGAAGCACAGATGAGAGTTGCTATTCGGGATCTACTTTGTGGTGGTAAGGGTAGTGAAATCACAATACTTCTGCTGTTATTGCACCCATAGCCTTTTTCTGGGTGACCTGAGCCCACTCAAATTTGTCCCCAGTTGACTCCAGCATTGGTACAAGTCCTGTGGAGATGCCTGGAACACAGTCTTGTCTTGTTATCTGGGAACAGTTTGAGTCTGTTGGGCCAAGGGTTCTTACAACTGTGAGTTCAGCCATCTTGCCCCTCCTGGTTGATCATGGCTCCCTGGGGTGATATGTGGGTGGGTCTTGCAGTGTTGAATTCCTTCATCTCATACAGAAATGTTGGTTCATCCTCCCCCCCCCTCCTGAAAAAGCCATTGCTAGATCCCACTATACTGCACAATGTTTGACCAGTGTCCAACCACCCTTTTTAGGAAAGATTGTAGAGAAGCTGGCTGCACAGCAGCTTCCACAGATTATTTGGATCTCTTTCAGTCAGGATTCAGACTCATACAGAAATTATATTGATTGTGCTTTTGATGATTGTCAGGAGTAGGATGGGGTTAGTACATCCATTCTGGGTGGTCATTGACTTCTTGGCAGCTTTCAGTACCATTGACCATGGTATTTTCCTGGATTGGCGTTGGGGATTGGGAATGGACGACCCATATTGTGCTGGTTCACTTCCTTCCTATGTGGCCAATAGTGTTGATTTTTAGTGACAGATCCTACCTTCAGCCCCTACTGTGTGGGGCGCCACAGAGCTTTGTGCTCTTTCTTCTCCTGTTTAATATTTACATGAAACTGCTGGGAGAAATCATCTGTCACTGTGGGGTGAGATATGATCAGCATGCTGATGATACTCAACTGTACTTCTCTGCTTCTGACAAATTCAGTGATGCTTTTGATGTCCTGACCTGATGTCTGGAGGCTTTGGGAGTCTGGCTAGGGAGCGATAGGCTTAAACTGAACCTTAGCAAGAAAGAATGAGTGGCTTTGAGTTTTAGAGCCTTCTGATTTGGGGACTTTCCCATTTCTGGTACTGGATGAAATTGCACTGCTCCAAACTGACTGGTCTTCAATCTCCTGCACTTGACTCCTGCTCAAGGAGGAGATGTAGTCATGGCCAGGAGAGCAATTTTGCAAATTTGTGTTGTGTAGCAGTTGTGCCTGTTCCTGGCTCATGAAAATCTACTAAAAGTTACACTCTGGTAATCTCCCAGTGGACTGTGTAACACACTATACGGGGCTGCCTTTAAACAGTATCTGGAAGCTTCAGCTTGTGCAAAATATAGTAGCATGGGCAGTTTTGGATGTTCCTAGGACACTGTTAACACCTCTGCTCCTTGAGTTATATTGATTGCTGGTTTGCTTCTGGATACAATTCAAGGTGCTAGTTTTGACCTTGAAAGCCCTCCATGATATGGGGCGAGATTATCTAAGGGATCACATCTCCCTGTTTACTTCTACCCATCCCATCTCATCAGGTTCAGCGGAAGAGGCATGTTGCATTACATCTTAGGCATTACATCTGATAGAACCCAGGAGATGAGCTTTTTCTGCTATGGCACTCACTCTCTAGAACAGGGCGGTCAAACTCCTGGCCTGCGGGCCAGTTGCATCACGTGGTGGCCATGCCCAAGCCTGGTTTAGCGAAGGAAAAAGTCCCAATATGTCATGTGGCGCTGCCGTGACGACTTGAGTTTGACATCCCTGCTCTAGAACATCATTCTCTCTGAGGTGAGGTTAACACCAACCCTTTTGGCATTTTGGAAAGCCTTTAAAATGTGTTTTTGTGGGTTTTTTAAAATCAGGTCTGGGTATCCACTGGGAGCACCATATATGACATCTTAATGATTTCACAATCATGTTTTTAAATATGTTAATTATTGGTTTTATATATATTTGTTTTTAATAGTTAGTTTTATTGTAGGCCTCACGTTGCTTCATGTTATCTTAGGAGATCTCAGTTAATTAATTAGATAGAAAAGTGTATAGGGAAAGACAATGAGCTGGATGGTAACTATATCAACAAACTTATCCTTGAGTCCCTACTTTTAAGGTCCATTTCTTAATGTTCTGTACTATACTTTCACCACAAAAAATAATGTGTAATTCCTAAAAATAGTGTTATGCCTTATTAGTAACTCTGTAAAGTAGATGTTTAATGTCTTTTTATTTTCTTTTAATGTGTTTTAAACATTTATTAGACTTCCACCAGGTAAGATGTGAGTGTTTAGTAGTTAAATTAAAGAGATAACTATTCAGATGAGGAGAAAAAACATTTTCATTTTATATGATAGTCTTGATCTGACTAGTCATAAATCTTGAAGTGGATGGGTGGACAGCTAAATTTTAATTGGATATTGAGAGTTTTGAGCAGTGAGCATATCTTAATTTTTCAGTTAGATTATGCAGATTATTTCAGATGTAACAAGGCTTTTATTATTTTTACTATTTTTGAAAGCAGTTCTAATATACAAATGGAAAAGATTACATGAATGCATGTGTGTGTTTTTTAAATTTATTTTTTTGGTAAAAGTTTTTTATTTCATAACATAATTCCAATTTCAGTTGAACAGTGTGTTGTCTGGGTACAACTAATTTTAGAAAATAATAGTCAAAATGTTTACAGCAATAGTAGTTACATTAATATTGATATAATGAGAGTAATACTTGCTTAACCATTTTAACAAATCTCTCTTATAACATTAATCCTTTTCTTATATTTCCATGTTTTTAACTTCTGTTTTTATTAGCCAACCATTGATAAAAAGAGTCTCATGTCAAAAAATATACAGTTTCTTCTTTTTCTTAATTATCATTGTCAATCTATCCATTTCTGCACATTCTAATATTTTTTTAATTACGTTTTCATCTGTCGGGATTTCTTCACTTTTCCTGTGTTTTTTAACTTTATATGCTGCCTGACTGAGCAGCTGTATATGTATGTATATATGTGTGTACACACACATAACACTTACATACCCACACACTATTTGGAAAGCTTTATAGATACAGGAGGCTCTCTGCTATCTATTCTTTTCTCTTATGTGTGACAGGGAGGCAGTGTTAACCAGAGCAGGTGGAAAAAGAAGACTTGTGTCCACTCAGTAGAACATATAAGAATATGGAATGTTTGTGTTGAGTTTAATGTAATGTGCAGATGGTGTCTAGAATTGTTTGCAATTGAGTGTATGCTATACTTCTGCAACTTCAAAGAGTTGAACCTGAATGGATAGGATTGCTGCTTTATTTCTTATGATAAATTTTAAAATGTTCATTTTCAGAAATTCATAAACTTTTTGTTTGCAACAAAAAATAAAGGACAATTAACAATTAAGTATTTCTAATTTTTTATTCATTTTTGCAGCCTATCCAACTGATTAATAGTATGGTAGAAATGGTAAAATCTGGAAAACTGCCTAGTGGTAAAACAGAAATTCCTTTTGAGTTCCCACTGCAAGTAAAAGGAAGCAAAATTCTTTATGAAACTTACCATGGAGTTTTTGTCAATATCCAGGTGAGAACAGATGGTAGTCTACAAAAACTTTGCTGTTTATGGTGATTGTACACAATTGTTTTAATTTTTTAAAGATTAAGCCAAGGAAATCTATGCCATTAAAAGAGTTGTCTGATGTCATGAATTTTTTCTTTGGTCTATTTGATTCAAGTTTAAATCCCTTAAGAGCTATGAAAAACTGCACCTTCAAATATTTTCTTCATATTTCCATTATTTAAAATGAAGGAAACTACAGATCCTAGCAAATCAGAAAAATACTGAAGAGGAGATTCTTCATAGAAATGTACAGACTTCTTACACAGTTGGGATTTTTTTTTAATGACATTCATCTTACCTAACATAAGTTCAGACCTCTATAAATAAGTTTCTTCCTGTAAACTACAGTATAGCATAACAGAAGCTCTCTGGCATACAGTTTTAATTCAGAATTGATATGGCTCAGTGTCTAATCTCTTTTTATTGGTTAAACTTGGGAGTTTTAACTAACAAAACTCACTGGGATTTATGATGGAGGCTTCCTTTGAGCTAATGATCGTATTGCAGAAATTTGTGTCTCAAAACTATTTCCCTTCCTTCCTTTTGCAAATTATTCAAATTTAACCAAGATATTTATTTATTTATTTATTTATTTATTTATTTATTTATTTATTTATTTATTTATTTGAATTTATATGCCGCCCCTC
>JANHFM010003549.1:392019-415450 GCA_032468115.1 Grayia smithii | reverse complement strand
CTTTGAACTATGGTGCTGGAGAAGACTCCTGCGAGTCCCTTGGACTGCAAGGCGAACAAACCGGTCAGTCCTAGAGGTGATCAACCATGACTGCTCTTTAGAAGGCCAGATCCTGAAGATGAAACTCAAATATTGTGGCCACCTAATGAGAAAGGACTCACTGGAGAAGAGCCTAATGCTAGGAAAGATTGAGGGCGAAAGAAAAAGAGTACAACAGAGAACGATATTGTGAAGCTTGATTAACCTTAAATGTTCTTACCAAGGTAATTTCTTGCCAATACTATTCTAGTAGTGATTTATTCTAGCTCTTCTAACACTTAAAGTACATAGCTTCAAATATGCACTTTCTCAAACTAATAAATCACTTACTAGATTTAGTTCTAAACTTTCTTTTCATTCTTTTTATAGCCTCAGAAAGGTAAGCCAACTCCAAGCCCTGTAGACTTTACTATTACTCCTGAAACACTACAGAATGTGAAAGAGGTAAGAACCATTTTAGAAAAGCAGTTTTATGGAGTGGTTACAGGCAACAGACTGGACACTATGAGTTCTAGTTCCATCCTAGGCATGAAGGCAGCTGGGTGGTATTAGGCTAGTCACTTTTTCTCAGCCCTAGGAAGGAGCCAATGGCAAATAATTTCCAAAAACCTGGTCAAGAAAATGGCAGAGACTTGTCTAGATAATTGCAAAGAATCCATACTAACTTGAAGCACAAAAAGAAAAAAAATGGTTTAAAAAAAGTTTAAGCTCCCAAAACAGTGGAACAGGGCCAGATTCGACATTGAAACCATATGAAAGAATGTTGTATTCATGTAGTTCCTCATTTGCATGCTTCAATTTTCTTGTATTTTTGATTTAGTGGCAAAATGTAACCTGCCATGATGTGGGCAAACCAGGATTTGCACAAACCAGGATTATATAGAAATATCTGGAAGAAGGATAGGAGCATATGGAGTGAGGAAAGAAAATATTTTTAATTAAGGATCTATCTAACGAAATTTCTTCCATTTAGTTTTCCAAATGATTGTGTGTGCGTGAGAGAGAGAGAGGAGTGGAGAGAGAGAAAGAAATGTCTTTCTCAGTGTGGGGAAAAATCAGTTAAGCAAAACTAGGTTTGAGAGAGCCAGCACTTAATAAAAGGCATCACTGCTTAGGAGAAAATCCCAAAGGAGCTGCTTTTCAAAGGATTCCTGACAGCTTGAAATGGATCTTGGCTTTGGGAGGCAGGCCTTTACTGATATCCTTTATATGGCATTGAGACTCCTGGAGAAGATATTGGGAGGTTTCTCTTAATTTGCAGTGAGGAATGTGACCCTTTATTTAAGGCTTATATAGGTGATTATTCTCAAGTATTTTGCATCTTATGATAATTAATTTAGGTTTCACTGATTTCAGTAGGTATGCTGTGAAGATGACTAAGTATAGATCCAACCATTCTTTATGGTGCGTAGTTTTCTGTATATTATAGTTCAATTAACTATGCCTACAGATTTAATGTCTGAGTAGTTAACTGCATGTTAACGCTAAAGATATGTTTAGAAAAGCACCTGTTGCTTACCTATATTTCACTTCTATTTTGAAGAAAAGATATTGAATGGGATAAGGAAAGGTGATGAAAGAGTAAAATGTAATTTCTGCTATGAACTAATGAGAATAAGAGACAGAGACATGTTATAAAATGAAAATAATGTGAAAAGAACAAGAAAAATTGTACATTCAATTATTATATAAATTACCTCTCTCTCACTCTCTTTGCTTTTAGAGAGCATTGCTTCCAAAATTTCTCATAAGAGGCCATCTCAATTCAACAAACTGCATCATAACACAACCTCTAACAGGGGAGCTGACAGTGGTGAACTCCGATGCTGCTGTTAAAAGCATTGAACTCCAGCTAGTACGAGTGGAAACCTGTGGTATGTCTTTATGTCTGCCATTGCATAAATTGGTGTTGGAGAACAAAATTGTAAGTGTGTTCTTGAGTTGTGACTGTCAAAAATGCTTCTGTCATTCTGGATAATTGTCAGACTAGAGGACAGTTGGGCCCTCATCCACATCCAAATGTTTCCAGTTGTGATAATGGTATATTTTAGTAACAAACATTGGTGGAATTTATTTGGCAGTTACCAATCTCATATGCAAATAAATAAAACTTTGATGTAATTTTTATTAATTCCAAAGTGAAACCATCTTCAGATATTTAAAATGGATGTTCCAGATCTGTGTAAAATTAACATTATTAATTTTTAATACAGTTCATATTTGAAGTTCCTCTTGCAACTCTGAACTGATTTGGAACAGCTCCTCAAAGACATCCAACCTATGAGATTCAGAGACATCTTGATGATGAATGTTTAATTATTAAACCTGCCTGCATTAGAATGTATTATTTAGTAAGTTGGGGGTTCTGAATGCCACTTCTCTTTTTTGCAAAGGTTGTGCTGAAGGTTATGCTAGAGATGCCACTGAGATTCAGAACATTCAGATTGCAGATGGTGACGTCTGCAGAAATCTTCCTATTCCTATCTATATGGTCTTTCCAAGATTGTTTACATGTCCTACACTGGAAACTACAAACTTCAAAGTTGGTAAGAACTGCATTTTAAACTTTTAACCCATACAAACAGGACTTTGTCTAATACTTTATTTCCATTGTGGTCACCCAGCACATAGAACAAAAACCTATTGGTAGGATATCAGCTGTACAAACCTGTATCATGTTTTATTTGACTTTCATTGAGATAAAAACTAGCTGTGATTTTGTTAACTTCTTTCTTTATAGTAGCGCTGGTCTAACCATTTGGTTGTATTGTATCATCTTTCTTTTGACAGCCTTTCTTTGGAAGAGTTGTGATTATAATTATAGTATAAAAGTATTTCAAATGTGGTTCCTCCACAGATTTTTGTAAAGACCTGTGTTTGTTTGATACATTTTGTATACCACTGAATTCAGTTCATTTCCTAATAGTTAACCATATCGTATGCATAACATAAAACATGCACAGCAAGCAAAACAATAAAACATCTATGGTTAAAACAATATAAAATGAACAATACATTAAATTACAGGATATCAGTACATAACAAAAAGGTTGTATGAACAATAATGCACAAATATAAATGGCTTCTGCTCAGTCAGAAATATTCTACCAAAGAGTTCAGGTTTGAAGCGACTTCCAAAATGAAATCAAGATGAACTTTGATCTCTGTAGGAAAACTGTTCAAAAGCATATTCTGCTATAGAAAAGCAGTGCTTTCAAGCTCCAATAGTTAGGCTGTTATAATTATTAAAATAAAGTTTTACATTAGTGTTTTACCCCTTCTCAACATGAGTTTCATTTAAGCAAAAGGAAAAGCTTGGATTGCTAGGTATATTTTAGAATAATATTTTTGAATAGTACTGATTTAATGTATACTGTTTTATGCTTTGCTATACTAGTAACTTTATTTATACGTGCTACAGGTACCCCAGATGGTAGCTCTAATAATCTGTGCTAATTTCAAAATACTTTTTCTTTTTTTCACAGAATTTGAAGTTAACATCGTCGTCCTCTTGCATGATGATCACTTAATCACAGAGAACTTTCCACTGAAATTTTGCAGAATGTGATTAGGATTGCTTTACAATTATTGCTCACACTAGATGCCTCCCATTTGTTGGGCATCAAACTAATTGGCATTGCAGGCACTAAGTAATACAGCCCTATAAATGATTGACCAGAATTTTAAGTTACAATAACAATGTTCTGACCCAATGCTCTGACCCAATAAGATTCACATTTGTCTGTAATGCCGTTGCAATGCACATGTTAATCTAAATTGAAATGGGGCCTACATGGACTACACTTGTCTATTCTTATTTGTTTGAGATTTCTGTAAGAAATTTAGACATTGAAAGAGTTGCTTATAGCAATACGTTTTGACCAAAATTATTTTGTATATATGTCTTAGCCTACCATACTAAGAAAATTCTACCTTAACTTTGGAAACTTTTGTATGTCCCATGAGTCATGGGAGATGGGATGTCCCTAGTCATGAGAGATAGGAAATGCACTTATCAAAATATGTGACTAACATTCTAAAACTATTCAAAACAAGTTGAGTTTAGACATTTCTGCTTCCTCTGATAGCATCTAAAGACTTTTTGCATTGATTTCTTTTGGGGAATATCTTAGCTTAATTGGTAAAAATGTTGGTCTGACCTTAATCACCGATTGGAGGATTAGTCATAAGGAGTTGAGATGATTCAGTACTGGCAACTTGTTACCAGATTGATGTTACAAGACATAAAAATAATTTGGGGCAACATAGAGGAAAGAGTGTGGTAGAGGAGGTAGAGAAGGTAAAATTATTGCACTTTGCCTACCATTGGAAGATGTTGGACTTATATTAAATACATTTCACTTTTGATGTAGCATCAGCTTGGCAATACTATAGAAAGTAAATTTTACCTAACATTTGATATATCTGTTGATGTGAATAAATCATTCATATATTCTAAATGTTGTTTATCCAAAGAGTACAATCAAATGTGATTCATTGATTTGCATAAAATAGCTGAGAGTGTATTTTGTTCTTCACAAATATCCACTAGGACATTTTAATTTAAGTCGTTTTAATTTAACAGCCGATTTTGCTATGATTGCTGGTTCCCAGGCTTGGTATGTGTGTATGTGATCGTGCTTTGTTATTTGATTTTGCGAACCCAGCTAATGTGGTCTATAATATAAGTAAACCTTATGGTTTCAGACACTGAAAGCATGTGTAACCAAACTATCATCAGTGAAGCTGAACATATGAACAAGCAAAAACAGACTTAAAAAGTATTATTAGTTTATTAAAGGTCTCACAAAAAATGAGGAAAAAAGAACTACAAGTAGCCCTTGACTTATTTCCTTTAGTGACTACTTGGAAGTTACAACAGCAATGAAACTGTCGCAGCATCCCATGATCAAAATTCAGACACTTTTCAGTATGAGTTTCAGTGTCTTGGGGTCATGTGATCACCTTTTGTGATCACCTTTTGTGACCTGACAAGCAAGGTTAATGGGAAGTCAGGTTCACTAGCTTTACACTGGAGTGACAAGAAAGTCATAAAACGGGGCAATTAATTTAACAAGCATGTTGGTTACTAATGGAAATTTTGGGGTCATGTTACCTCTTTTTGCACACTCACACATCACATTAAAAATGACTTAAAATCATGATGTATTGATTATGTCCTAAACAATTTGTGAATTAAGGTTACTTTCTAAAGAGGAGGTTATCTGTGAAAATCAAAAAGAATCTGGCTCCAAATGTCCTGAATAGCATTGCTCACTAATAACTAATTCAGGGTATAAGACTAAAGTCTTATAAACTAACAAGTAAAACTAAACAAATCTGTACTTTACAATTTTATTAATATGTTCTTTACTTAAAGAGACAATATCTATTAGCTATGTTTTGTTAACTTTTTAAACTGCTCTACTGTGACATAGTAAAAATAGCTAATACAGATAGATAAATTACATATTTCCCCCAAAAGTGCAGACACAGATTAACAACATAGATATATAATGCTACACCATGTATCTTGACTCATTGGAAATGGCAGAACTAGCATCATCTATTCCTCAAGCTACAAAGGGATAATTTAATATACAATATACTGGAAATAACTGGAACAGAATTCATATATAATTTTATTATCATGATTTTAAATAATCTAAATATCATTCTTGCTAATCTATATACTGCAGTATTTTAAGGTTTTTTGTTTCGTCCAGGAAGCTCAGGATAATCTTCTCGCAAAAGTATGTGACGCCGACATGTTGGACATGTACTGTGCTCCTTAATCCATGGCCCAATACACTGTATAAGACATAAAAAGATTGCACAAATATCTCATTAATAATATATGGATATGAAATATGGGAAGAATCCACTCTTAAAAAATAAAGTAACACTGAACAGAATATTTCAAACCTCAAAAATTAATGGCTGCTGTAGCACCCCTGCAATCACATGAAAAAAATTTGGGTGCTTGGCAGCCAATGGGGGTGCCTTATCTCTCCCAATGCCCTGGACAGCATTAATTACTTCATGGCCAGTGTTGGAAATGAAATAGACCCCCAAGGCTTTTTAGCAGTCTCAGCTAGTTGCCAACCACCTGGCCTTTACTTTAGGCCCAGCACCACTGGCACATCATGCCCCATAACCTGGCCAGCCACACCACCACCACAGTGCCAAGCCTCAGCTAGTCCTACTGCCCTGTGGGCTCTGCTGTACTCTGCATGCTGCTTTGCTGCCTCCCTCCCACTGCTGATGAAGTGGGTCTGGCCTGGGCCTATGCAAGGAAGCTGCTAACCATGCCAGGCTTTCTTTCTGAAGTAATTTGTGCCACCCTCCAAATACTGCACACTGTTCTCACAATGCTTCAGGTTTCTGAGGCCTGAAATCTTGCAAGAAGGTTGTACCACCATTCTCCAAATCACATCATTTTGGTGATAACTTTTTGAGATTATATTCAAAAAAGTTTCTGGCACCAGGTATGTGTTTCACCATTGCAATTTCTTGATTTAAACCTGGATTCTCACCCTGTGGGCTGCTTTATGTGCCACTTCCAGACAGACTCTATTCTTCCTGGCTAATATGAAAAAAAGCAATCCTTTCTTAAAGTGCCATCCCTGAACTGGTCATTTTAAATTACTATCATCCAGTCTCCAACATCTCAATTTTAGGGAAGATGAAGAATATCACTGACAGGGCTCTGGAAGAAAATCTTATACTTTCTTGAGGAATGTCAAGGATTACTAGTTTAAGAAACATATTCTGTAAGTTTCTGCAGGTGAGGCTTTAAAAAAATCTACTCTACTGGGAATTTTGGGGTCTTAAGAAAAGTGGAGAATATTGTATTTTAAAGTCCTTGAAGAAATGGTACAGAACATTCACATTATTTAAGCATCTTTCTACTCATATTTTTTGGTGCTGATATGTGAAAGTCAACATATTGACCTGCCTATCCTAAGGAAAAGCAATACTGTAGCTATCTAAAAGTACAAGTGCAATAATAAACTGACATGGAAGCATTATATTTCTATATAATTATGGTCATATACATTTTTGAGATTGGAAAACTCATTTCCTAAATAATGTAGATCACATTAAACATACTTTGAATTTACAAAGAAAAACTTATTTTTTGTACTATATGTATCAGCCTGAGCACTGAAAGTCCGGTCCTGGAAACCAAGATGATTTAAACTTCCACAATGTAATTTGTGTTTTTGCTCCCTAAGATACCTAAATTCCCCAAGTATATATTACAAAGATTATGATTATATTAAAATATTTAATATATGATTATATTAAAAACTGGTGCAATATAGCAGCAATTCTCTAGTCATTTACAAAGTCACAAGGAACAAATAAAAATCTTTCTTTGCTGATAATTCACTTACCAGTTTGTGAAATCTATGTCCACAATCCAGAACATGCAACAGACTTGAAGTTAGCTCCTCATGACATATTACACATGGATCATTATCCTACAGAAAAATGCATTTGTCATTTCAAAATTACTTCAAAAATGATTGATTCACTATGCATTAAAATAAAATAAATAACGGCTCTCAAAAAATTCCAAAAAATAATGGCCATGTCTAATATTTTACATGTATAAAAATCTCTGTGATCTGCTGTTAAAGTGGTAGATTTAAGTCAGTGTGTGATATCCAGCCGATTCAGAAAGTACTGAACCAAATGGGCTGTTTGACTCAATTACGTTTTAAACAGAATTTTAGTTTAGCAGCATCAAAATAAAAATATATCATTCTAATCCATGAGGCTTTGCAAAATGTGTTTACTTAATTCTAGAATAAACATTATAATCCAGTGTATTCAGTGTCAATAGATTAGAAAAATTATTGCATCCAGAGTTCCATAAGTGAATTCTGCTCATAGGAAAAGACACAGGTTCAGGAAACCAATGAAGACTACACCCTCCACAATTATATGGCTCCTCCACCCAATTCATATAAAGTTGTCTTTCCTGCAACATATTCTTTTTCTAATAACTATTTCATTTGTGAAATTGCTAGATCATTATGTTCAGCAGTTATTTATTAAAATTTATATGAGATGACCAATGTGGGATCAAATATGTCATTAGTATGGAATTGCTACATTCCCACAAGAGACCCAATTCCAGCCCGCCCCCCCGCCCCCCGCTTGAATTGAATTGACTCTTATCTAGTACCAATTTGCCTTGACCATTAGTAGATCACATTCTTGAGTATGGATACCATGTAGAAAAAATGAAGTGCTTTGAACTAAATTCCTGTTCCTGATTATTTCAAAACCTTTCAGAAAATTTCAATTCCAGTTTTTAATAAGATTTTGGAACCTTCCATACCATACTGGTATAGAACAGTGGTTCTCAACCTTCCTAATGCTGCGACCCTTTAATATAGCTCCTCATGTTGTGGTGAGCCCCAACCATAAAATTATTTTCGTTGCTACTTCATAACTGTAATTTTGCTAACTATTATGAATCGTAATGTAAACACCTGAAAAGCAGGTGTTTCCTCGACCTTTCTCACAAGTGCAATGGCCCACATCTAATGAAAATCAGAATCTACGGTGCCTACTTGGAAATAGGACCTATTAGACTCACCTGAAGATGGATAGAGGAGCGGTGTCTTGGTTCCTAAGCCCACCGGAAATATGTGTTTTCCGATAGTCTTAGGCGACCCCTGTGAAAGGGTCGTTCGAACCCCAAAGGGGTCCCGACCCACAGGTTGAGAATCACTGGTATAGAACACTGTTCATTTTTACTCAATTCAACTCTGAAAAAATATCCGGATTTTGAAAATTTATTAATTTACCTTCTTTGATTTCTACAATATTAGACACTACATTTTGAAAACTATTCTAAGATCTTGAAAACTAAAAACCTTACGTTTAAACTTTTTAAAGGGCTTTGGAAAGAATATGTATGACCTTTCTAAAATAACACCAAATTATGAAAGTGATTCATAGAAAACCTACAATGGCATCATTTGATTTTTTCCACTTTGATTTTGAATTTTCACCAATATTTTTCCATGGCATCTGATTTGATTGAGATGGAAGTCTAGTTTTGTTTCTCTTTTCATTAGCAGCTTTAGACTTTGGTTTGCTTTGTACCAATGTATTTAATACTTTTTGAGTATGACTTGCATTTTCTCCTGAGGTACAAGAGGATAACTTTTCATTTTTTCTGGAAGAGGAAAGAACCTTTAAAAACATAATGGAAAAGTATTAGTAATATCTTTTTAATTTATACTTTATTTTTGCACTATTTAGGTAGTTGACAAATACATGAATTAAAAATAAATAATTATTTGAAACAAGAACAAAAAGCAAACAAAACAGAACATATCAGTAATAAGCATTCCAAAATAGCACCAAGATAAATCCTAGTCTCTAAGCAAAAACAAAAATCCCTTTGATAATGCATATTAAATACCAAATAAAAATGAAACATGAATAACCTAGTATACAAGTAGTCCTCAAGTTACAACAGTTCATTTAGTGACCATCCAAAGTTACAGCAGTATTGAACAAGTGACTTACAACCATTTTTCACACTTAGGACTGTTGCAGTGTCCCCATGGTCACGTGATCAAAATTCAGATACTTGGGAACTGACTCATTTATCACGATTGCAGTGTCTTGGGGTCACGTGATCACCTGCGACCTTTTGACAAGCAAAGTCAACAGGGGAGCCAGATTCACTTATCAACCATATTATTAACTTAACAACTTCAGTGTTTCACTTAACAACTGTGGCAAGAAAAGTTATAAAATGGGGCAAAACTCACAAATGTTTCACTTAACAACAGAGATGTTGGGTGTAATTGTGGCTGTTAAGTCGAGGATTACCTGTATAACTTCCTTGGGAAGCTATTCAGAGTCTTGAGCTACAACAGAAAAAGGCTTATTGTTCACTTCTCTTTTGATATGAATGAAACTTACTACGGGACTCTCATACATATTTCAGAATAAATGATAACCTAACTCAGGGATGCCAAACTCAATTTCATTGAGGGCCACATCAATGTGGCTTGGGTTTGACCTTGGAGGGCCAGGTGGGGGTGTGGAATGGGCATGGCCATGGTGGGGGTGACACGGAACCACACCTCAGCAGACATGGTTTTATAAACTTATAAAAATAGGCGTACATTTCTGTTATTTTGCTTTTTTTAATACTTACTTGATCTACTTCAGGGGTCCTCAAACTTTTTAAACGTGGCCAATTCATGGTCTGTCAGACTTTTTGGGGGCCAGACCAGCTGGGTGGGTATGGCTAGGTGATCATGTATCTGGGTAGGCATGTCTAGGTGGTCATGTGACTGGGTGGGTGTAGCCAATTTAGTAATCTATTTTGCCAATTTAGCAGTCCATTAAATAATACACACAAATTAAACTTTAATTTGTTTTTCTCCTGGGGGCGTTTTGTTTTTCTTTGCATGTTGCTCTTTTTATTGACTTTTCTTTTTACTAGATCATTTTTTAAGATGTTTAGGAGTCTAGTGATCGACTTCAGGAAACTCAGTTTTGCAGCAATTCTTCTCAGCTCCAAGGAGCTTACAATCAACAAATAGAACAAACCAGGGAAGGCATTGCCTCTCCTTGTTTTGGGTGGGTGGGAGGCAAGGGACTCAGCCCAAGAGCCGGGTCTCCTTAGATAGGCAAAGGAGCAGGTTTATGT
This sequence comes from Grayia smithii, assembly GCA_032468115.1. Classification (NCBI taxonomy): domain Eukaryota; kingdom Metazoa; phylum Chordata; class Lepidosauria; order Squamata; family Grayiidae; genus Grayia; species Grayia smithii. Next base: position 404,718 of record JANHFM010003549.1, on the reverse strand, counting down.
CTACTTCAGAACCTGGAAACAGGCACCCCTCAGCAGCAACCTGCATACTTGGGACTGTTCCCCAGCCAAGTCCCCGCACCTTTTGTGAATTTATCAATAGCAATTATCTGTAGCATATATACCATAGTGTATCATATGTATTGTATGGAGGTTTCTTGATAGCTACATAAACTTTTTCTGCAAATTACCTTTTTTGTGTTCGGATGATCCAAGATAAATTCAGTTACCCTGTTTAGGTACTCATCTGCGCTCAACTTGTTTCTGTTTTTGACATTGACTTCTTTTATAAAATTTTCTAAATCTGAACTGCAGGAGAGAAGAAACATTATTCAGATATTTTGCAGGAACATAAATACTGTCTACAAGTATTTTAGAAAACCTGACTATCTAAAACTGAATTGCATTATGTGCCCTGTCCCCATTAGCATTCTCAAGTGTATATATACATATGTATGTATGTATGTATGTATAAAACCATTTATCTTCTTTACCTTAAAGCATCCTAGAAATGATGAAAACTTAAGACATTCACCTTATTTTTCACAGGTCTTTAGATAAAGCAAAACTCTGAATTTAAGATAATTATGTAGTGTTACAATTCATCCCATGAATACTGTTTCCACTCCTGTTTCAGAAGAATTTGTGCAACAGGGTCACATTTAACTGAACCCCAGGCAAAGGACTCTATATAATAATTATTTACTATGCTGTTACTATTAAAAAAAAAACTAATAATTTTTTTTAATTTTTTTCTTTTTAAATGGAGTAGAGAAACATGAATTGAACATAATAGAATGCTGAAATGAGTCAACTCAAATCCCTATTAAGAAAAAAAAAATAGAAACATGGTAATAAGCAGCATGGTAGAGAAAGCACTGTCACCAAGTCTTGAATTTTGTGGCCATACTGATCCATAGTTCAAAAAGCCCCAAATTTCAGGCATTAAAAATTTCTTAAGATAATAAAAAGAAGAACTATTTCAAATTTTCTCTTAACTTTAAATCATATCAGGAAAAGCAAAAATAATCATTTCTAAAAAATTGTGCCAGAGTATATTTAAATTATACATTGTACAATTCTAACTAGATTTTACACATACACACAAAATGATTTTTAACTAAAGTGCAAGCTACCCATTTTTTTCTACTGTAGATATACCTTGTATGGTATGGAAATATAATTCTAAGTTGGTCAATGATATTTTCAGATAGCTTTCCGAGAATTGGCTTGTTTAGAATTGTAGCACAGTCCAATTCTGCAGCTCCTGCTAGTTCCTCTAAAATGCTATGCTGTGGCTGGATATTCTGAAGATGTCTTCCTGAATTTCCTAGTGATTGAGGCAAGCATACTTTATCAGAAAGTGAGCTTTGTCTGCATTCAGAAGGCAGTTCTCCAAAGTCTTTATCTGAAGGAGGCCCTGGATTTTTATTGCCAATGTGAGTTTTAGCTTTGGAAGATAATGAGTAATTGTCATTAACATTTGAAAATGGAGCAGACAGGTGCGGAGCAGCAGGTGAATACATTATGATGGCTGGGTCATTAATAGGAGACTTCTCAGGAGTTGCCTAAAGGGAAAAAATAGCACAAAGACCAAATATGATGAGAAAAACTATTCCAAGCATTCTAAAACCGTTTCTGCCATATCAGACAGCTTGAGATTTTTATTCATTTATAATTTTAAAAACTGCCTCAGACTCTAGATGATACACAACAGAGCGACAAGCCAATTTAAGAAACAGCAATGATTCCCAAATACTACAAAACTGAACAGTAAAAGTTAAAGCAAAAAGAGTAAGCATAATTTAATGTCATCTGCTTTGCTCAGGCAGTCATTTACTTATATGAGGCATTATATTTACAATAGTGCCTTACTTGGGGAAAAATAAGATTATCAACTAATATCTACTCTTCATATGATTCAACATAATATACAAGAATTTTATTACCAGAACAGGGTCTGAGATTTTCTATCAAAATATTGTAACCTATCACAGTCTTTGTTTCTGTTGAAAATGAATCTTATACTATCACAGCCTTCTTTTAATTTCAGTCTCTCTGGGCATTCAAATGGTGTTTCATGGCAGCAATTTGGACAAAAATCTGAATAACTCACAAATAAAGGCAAATATACACGTCCCAGGAAAGTGATGCAGAATCCAATCTGAGTTGGTACAACAATCAATGACTTAATAGCCGGCCACCAACACCTCAATTAACAACTAAAAGCCACACACAACCAGGCACCACATAAATATTACATTCTGGAGAGAAAGAAGTTCCCTGAGGATGGGCTCCAGCAAGGAAGCTTGGAAGACTAAAACTCTGGTCCCAGTGACTGATTCAGATTGGATCCTTAAGAATTATCGGTTTATGTCACAGTTTTTCATTGTTCAAACCATAGCTGGTGATGCCAGATACCCATTTCTTGTTATTATAAATATTCTCACAGGAAAAAAAATCTAGAGGCCCCAATATATGATGAAATTTCTGTGAAAAAAACTGAGCAAGCTACAGAACTGTTTGAGCTTTTTCATGCTTCAAATATGCAATTGTGATCACACAGTGATCTGTTCATTTTGGATGTACTAATAAAATAACTTACTAGTGACAAACCAGTAGGTGGCTGAAGAGCTGCAGTTTCTACTGGAGTGATACTATTTAGGAGAGCACCATTTTTTACTATATAAATCCTTTCTTCAAACTGACTCTGTGGAAAAGAGATGAGAGATACCTTTAATATTCTTAGATCAGAAATCTCTATCAAGACTAGACTTACTTGGCTGAAAGCCCAAAATAAAATCTATCATTAAAAACTGTATAAATGAAAGCCTGCTTCATAGACTAATTTCATAGCACCTGGTTCCTAAATGATGTCATGACACATGCTAGGCACTTTTTATTAATTAAAAAAGAGATAAATTAATATCCTACAAAGTAAAGCACTAATCTAAATGTTATTCATTATTATGTTGGCTGCACAGTCTGCGAGATGTTTAAACTGAATCTGGCATTTTTATCCACCTATCAAGTCCTTCCCAAGGACCTGAGATAGGCAGATATTGATGTTTCATGGCGTCAGAGGTATTGTTTCAAGATGTAAGCTATTCTGACTAAAGCTGCCTTTTGCAATTGACTGCAAAAAAAAAATTGGTAAATTTGCCAATGCCAATGGTGTTCAAATGATGCTCCAGTTGTTTTGGGATTTGAACCAAGGCACCTATATTTCAAAGATTTGGTTGGTCAGGGGTGGAGATACACAACTGGATTATCATCACCATAAACATATTGCACCACATGCAAAAGACCACATCCAGCTGTCTCATGTACATGAAACCACAGCATTATGAAAATGTATTGTTCAAACAAAAAAGAAGCAATGCAGTATTAAGTAATTTTTGCAAGGAGTAAATTTACATATATCAAGTATGTCTGGACAGGTAGCTGCATTATTCCTTTGTAAGCAGGATGACAAATACAGAAGCCAAATCATATAACTTTCAGTTATATCTGAAACAAGTTTATTGGCTTTCAGAAAACTCTTGATATTAAATCATGATTCAAAGGAAGTATAATAGGTTTCTGTCTTTGAAGAGGATGCTATGTAATTGTAATTGTAATTGTGATTCTTGGCTTATTTTCCCATTTGTGGAAATGAAGGAGTGAAGAAACTACAGAGATATAGAGCTTGTTTATATCTCTATTTTCTTATTTCAGATATGATTGCTCAACTATGGCACTACCAATACACAATAATCAATAAGTATCACAAGAGACTTACCTCTATTTTTTTCTTTTCTTCTCCAATATTGGAAATAAATGACTCCCAAGAATCAATCTGTAATTTTGAGTGAGGTGCTGCAGAATGACTAAAAATGATATAATTTAATTTATGTAATTTGATTATGTAATTAATTTGATATTAATTCATTTATAAAACTTATATCCTGATTTTTCATAATTAAAAATGATTCTAACCATGAAATGACAGTTTAGTAATTCAAGCTATATAAGTACTGTAGTTGCTTAAAATATTCAAGTTTTATTTTTTTTCCCTGCAAGCATCCTTTCCCAAATCATGTTTATGGGGTTGAAATATAAAAAGTAGATACTCAAATTATTTGAAAAGCAAGAGTTTTGGAAAGAAAAAGAGTTCCAAGGCTTTATACTGTTAAGTTTAGAATAAAATAACAGAGCGTGGCCTAAGCAGAAAAAGAGAAAATGTTGAATTACTTGAATCAAGCGGAGAAGAAAAAGCAATACAAAACCCTAAAATCATATTTTTGGCTTTCCTAGCATCAAAATGACTTGTAACAGCTGTTGGGTTTCAAAAAGAAATGGTCAATTCAATTTGCTAACAAATATTTTATCAATTGACATACTCATACTGACATTTCAGAGTAATAATTGTGCTAGCACTATGACTTGCTGCCCTAAGTTCAATGAAGCAAATATGCATATAGATACATGGTTCACATGACACATTTTTTCTATGTTGCAACTACAACAACATGAAATTTTAATAAGAGATATGATTTGTTAGAAGAATTAGAAACTAATGCCAAAAGCAGTCATTTATGGCAGAGTTTCATCCCTTTTGAGATCATGGATTCTGTTAGTAAAAATAAAATTTCCAGGAATCCTAATCAAGAAGCAAGACTCTAAATGGTAGAAAATCAGTTGCATTCAGATTAAAGTGCTTTTTCACCCTTAGTCTTTCACATAGCCCTATTAAATTTTCATATTCCATGGACACAATTTCAAAAACCCTGATTTATATTGCCATTCAGTATCCTTTCACAATAATCACATATGCAACATAATATCTGTATATTGTAAACAATACCTGGTCATGAATTTTAGATATTTAACATTGGCTTTGGCATTTGTTGATTTTCTGCACAGTTTATAGATTTCTTTCTCTTTCCAGTTTTCAAGTACTGACACCTGAAATAATATTAATGTAAATCTAAGCATCAAGCTGGAGAAAATAGTCTATCACATTAACTTTGTAGAAAACAACTAATCACCAACACTTATCACTTTTTCGTTACTGCAAATTGTAATCTTAAAAATATAACAGTATAAATATATTTTAAAAGCCAACATAAAGGTAGCAACAAACTAAACACTAGAAGTTTACAAAGACTATAAAATAATAACATTTTTTCATGGGCAGTGGGCAACCAATTCTTATATATAGCTTCCTTTTTATCTACAATAACCTTTTCAGCTGGCCCAAACTGCTTCTTCCAAGTTTGGCCAAGATACTAAATAAAGCCATGAAAAATCATGAGATATGTGATTTGCTAATGAATCCTAGTGGGTGGAGCCCAATAACAGTATTATGTCAAGTATGTAAATTTTAGGCAAACATGATAAAATATTAAGATAATAAACAGTTTGTAGGAATCAGCAATATGTTCAAATAGCACCAGTGGTGGGTTGCTCCTGGTTCTGTCCAGTTCTTTAGAACCGGTAGTAAAAACGGCGGGAGCCTCTGCCCACCGGCTGGATGTCATAATTGATGATCTGTGCATCCTCCCACTGCACGTGCTCCCGTTGCAAACCAGTAGTAAAAGAAAGTAGAACCCACCCCTGAATAGCACCATATATTTTACCTCTGCTGCTATTGCTCTTTTAATACATTCTTGCTGATAATCCTGGGTCTTCTTTATAAGTTCCTCCATTTTTATTTTTTCACATTCAAACCTATTGCTGTAAAGTAAAGTTAAAGACTATTAACATATGCTTGGATGTCTATATGCCTGAATATCTACAAAACAAAAATTAATCTATACACTGGTAAAACTCTCACATCAGTAAGCATTAACTGGGCAAAAATGAATCACAGGGTAATTTTTTTTTAATCAAAGTACCTCAAATGGGACAACTAACGAACCAGTTCTCATGACTCCCATAAAATTGAAATTTAGCAAATTTTATAAAACATTTTATGACATAAAAATTACAAAAATCATTTTATGGCATAATATAAAATGTCATAAAACATTTTCTGTGCTTGACTCCTAATGTTTGACTGTGCTATACAGTTTAACATCAGCTACTTTCAAGGCAGATGCAGAGGAGAGGAAGTTTCAACAGGGCTCTCCCAAGAGTTGTGAGCGAAGGGGAAACAGCATAAGCCAATATTATATATGGAAAGAAGAATGACCCAATGGGTCCCAGGTTGTCTAGTTATTTTTAAGTAGCAACAAATAATTTTAGTTTAATTAAACACAGCAAATCTTGATTTATAAATCTTGATTTAACTTGATTTATAAAGTGCCTTTTTCACTGTTAATTTTTGACAAGATTGAAGATTGAAGATTAGTTTCTTCATTGTGGTCTTACAATTACGTTTTCCAGAAATTAATTTCTGAGTATTTAATAGAAAGTATACATTTACCAAACCCATGAAATGATTTGTGAAATATCGAGTTAAAGATTAAAGCAAATTTATGCCTACCTGATCTCCAGAAATTCATCCAAATACGCTTTGTACTGTTTATCCTTCTCATCAATACTTTTCATATATCTGTTTTATTACATAGAGATGTTTACAAACAAGCAATATAATAATATATATATATATATTTATTTATTTATTTGTTAAAATTTATATGCCGCCCTTCTCCTGAGGGACTCAGGGCGGCTAACAAAGGTTAAAAATATACAATAAGAATTTAAAATAAGAATTAAAAACCGAATTTAAACATTTAAAAGACATTTTAAAAACCCTACGTCAGCTCAGCCAATTTGTTGGAATAGCCACGTCTTCAGGCCATGGCAGAAGGAGCGGAGGTCGGGGGTTGTCCGGAGCTCAGTGGGAAACCCATTCCAGAGGGTTGGTGCACCCACAGAGAATGCCCTCACCCTGGGGGTCACCAGCTGACATTGGCTGACGGCACCCTGAGGAGGGCAGCCCTGTGAGAGCGCACAGGTCGGTGGGAGGCAGGCAGAAGGTGGTCCTGCAAGTACCCCAGGCCTATGCCATGTAGGGCTTTATACGTGAGTACCAGCACCTTGAAGCAGATCCGGAGGACCACCGGTAACCAGTGCAGCTCGTGTAGGAGGTGTCACATGGGAGTAACAGGGAGCTCCCATAACAACCTGTGCGGCCGCATTCTGGACCAGCTGAAGCCTCCGGGTGCACTTCAAGGGCAGCCCCATGTAGAGGGCATTGCAGTAGTCTAACCGAGAGGTGACCAGGGCATGAGTGACTGTGCAAAGGGCATCTTGGTCTAGGAAAGGGCACAACTGGCGCATCAGGCGTACCTGTGCGAAAGCCCCCCTGGTCACGGCTGTCAGATGGTCTTCTAAGGACAGCTGTGAATCCAGGAGGACACCCAAGTTGCGAGCCCTTTCTGAGGGAGCAGGTATCTCTCCCCCCCCATCAAAAGTGACAGGACATCTAGAACACGAGGTGCTGGCATCCACAGCCACTCAGTCTTGGAGGGGTTGAGCCTGAGCCTGTTCCTACCCTTCCAGGCCTGCACCGCCTCCAGGCACTGGGACATCACGGAAGGGCATCTCTGGGTTGGTCCCGGGTAGAGATGTAAAGCTGGGTATCATCAGCATACTGATGATACCTCACCCAAAACCGTGAATCATCTCACCCAGCGGCTTCATGTAGATATTAAAGAGCAGGGGGGAGGGAACCAACCCCTGAGGCACCCCACATGTGAGCGGCCTCGGGGAGGATCTCTGTCCCCCTGCCATACAAACTGAGCGACCCGAAAGGTTGGAGGAGAACCACTGTAAGACAGTGCGTCCTACCCCTAACTCCCCGAGTCACTGCAGTAGGATACCATGGTCGATGGTATCGAAAGCCGCTGAGAGGTCAGATAGGACCAGAATGGAGGAATATCCTCCATCCCGGGCCCGCCAGAGATCATTCAGCAACCAATGCTGTTTCTGTGCTGTGACCGCGCCTGCATCCCGATTGGTATAGGTGTAGATAGGAATTGTGGGAGCTGCTGTGCCACCACGGACTTGACAACCTTTATCATCTACAAGCGGTTCAAGATGCAGTCACTTCATTCCATTTTGGACGGCGTTAGGGAGAGCGACTTCCTCGCTTCTGTTATCTTACTGAAGGTTATCTTCATGTCCCCATTTTACCAGGACATAGGCAATACCTTAGGTTTCATTACACAGGATGGCATTATCAATATAGGGCATTGCCATTTGGCCTTTTGTCAGCGCCCAGGGCACAAAGGTGTTGGCTGCGTTAGCAGCACACCTCCAAGCTCTTCCTGTGCATATCCAGTGCTACCTGGACGATACCCTGATCCAGTCTGCCTCTGTTCCCCAGGCATGTGAGGATCTCAGATGCACCATACGGGTGCTTCAGGATCACGGGTTTTCAGTAAACTCTAGCAGGAGCCATTTCACACCAACTAACAGGTTGCTGCATTTAGGAGTGCAACGTACACCTCTCAGGAATGCTAGGTGAGTATTAAGGAATTGGCAAGTAGAGTCAGCAGGGACCATGTGGTATCCCTGGCCACCCTGTCGCAGCTCCTGGGTAAGAAGGTATTCTGCATTTCTATTGTGCCCTGGGCACGCCTTCATACCAGGTCGCTCCAGTGGTTCCTTCTCCCTTACCAAAGGGCAGGCAGGAGCAATTCCCATTCCAGTGTCAGGGTACCACGGGAGGTGATATGCTCCCTGCACTGGTGAGCTTCCCTGGCAAATACTTTGGGAAGTCTCTTCAAGGAGCTGAACAACTAGCACTTACAACAGATGCCAGCCTCTTTGGCTGGGGGGCACACTTCCAGGGTAGGATGGCCTAAGGACAGTGGTCACAGACAGATCTAGGCCACAATATTAACTGACTGGAACTCGGGGCAGTCCATCTAGACCTGCAACAGTTCCAGGACATAGAACAGGTAGATATGTTCTAATTCTGACCGACAATATGGCCACTAAGGCACAGATTAGCAGGCATTCTAAAGCCCTTATGAGAGAGGCAGAAAGGCTGTGCTTATGGGCTGAGAGATGTCATTTCTCCCTGCGGGTGGAGCACATTTCAGGGGCCACAAATGTACAAGCAGATTGGCTTAGCAGGGCCACAGTCAATCATGCAGAGTGGCGCCTGTATCTGACTTTTGTCTCAGGAGCTGACGGACTGCTTCAGCTGGCTGGCCGTGGACCTCTTTGCCACTTTGGACAATGCTCAGCTGACAAAGTTGTTTGCAAAGTTTGTGGTTCCGGGTGCAGAAGGGGTCGATGCACTTTGCAGCTCTTCGCTACAAGAGTTCCTATATGCCTTTCCCCCTCTTCCCCTCATCCCGAGGTGATAAGAAAAATCCTGATGGAGTGGGCAGAGGTATTGCTTCTGACCCCGCACTGGCCCATGCGGCCATGGTTTGCTGACTTACTCACTCTCTCGGTGGCCAGCCCTTGGAGGATACCGCCGGACAGAGTCTCCCTCAGCCAGGGGACATTGGTCCACCTGGACCCACAGTGGCTTCAGTTGACTGCCTGACATTTGAGCGGAAGTCTCTGGGCCGTGACAATTATTCCTCCAAGGAGATAGACACCATACAAGCCTCCAGGAGACCTTCCATGAACAGAATTTATGGTGCCACATGGAAGGCATTTTGCTCCTGTACTCCAGATTGCACTTGGACCCAACCTTGCTATCTGTGCTCGAGATACTGGAATTTCTTCAGGCGGGGCTGGACAAGAGTCTTTCACCCAACATGATCCGTTGCCAGGTGGCGGCCCTGTCATCGGTGCTTTCTTGAGGGGGGCTGAACTCCCTTGCTCAACACCCAACTGTCCACAGGTTCATCGGGGCACAACAAACCTATGGCCTCCAGTGGTTTACAGATAACCTATAACGGACCTCACTATGGTACTGCAGGCGCTGACCAAGGCCCCATTTGAACCACTGAGAAAGGCCACATTGCATTTCCTGACCTGCAAGGTGGCATTCCTGGTGGCCATAACTTCAGCCAGGCAGATATCGAAGTTGGCGCTTTCCGTCTGACAGGACTTCTGTGTATTCCACCCTGACAGGGTGGTTTTACGTTTGGACCCTTCTTTCATTCTGAAAGTAAACTCGTGGTTCCACAGGGCCCAGGAACTTACTTACCTTACCTAATTTCTGCCCCAACCCAGTGCATGCACTGGAACTGAAGTGGCACATGCTAGATGTGATGAGGGCACTCCGGATATATATCAAAAGAACTTCCTCTTTCAGAAAGACTGAATTGCTTTTTGTGTCATTCCAGCCTGCCTCCTTAGGAGGCAAGGTCACTCTATCGACCCTGGGCTGCTGGATTAAGGCGTGTATCGCCAAATCATATGAAATACAGGCCATTCCACTGCCCAAGAGTATAACGGCACACTCCACACTGAGTGCTGCCACAAGTGCGGCATGGGCAACGCAGGCCTCTCTGATAGAGGTTTGCCGAGCGGCTAACTGGTCTTCCCCATCCCCTTTCATCAAGCACTATAAACTGGACAGCTATGCCTTAGCTGAGGTGGCTTTTGGGAGGCGGGTCCTCTAGAGGGTGCATGCGGGTGAAGGGACCTTGGGCCAAGCGGCAATCCACCCCATAAGGACAAGACCGCTTTGGTATGTTCCATTCCTGGATGCTGTTCCCACTACAATGGAGAAAAGGTGTTGGTCTTACCTGATACACTTCTTCTCATTGAGTGAGAACAGCATCCAGCCCCACCCTAGTGACCATCTGGTTCTTGGTCCAACTTAGCACACATCAGAACTGACCAAATCGAGTCTGTCCCTTCATCTTCGCCAAAACCTGGGACCGTTAGCAGAGGGCATGTCTTTGCAGCTTTGACAGACTCAGTCTAATTGGCTGACAGATGAGGACAACCCATTTCTGGATGCTGTTCCCACCAAACGAGAAGAAGCATATCAGGTAAGATCAACGCCTCTTTACTGTCCAGAGCCCACCATCAAATTTTTTCATCTGTTCTGAATCCCATATTGTAGTGAAGAACAATGATTTTAGCACAATTTTGTGAATTCTACTTTTATTGTTTTTGCCTCTTGTATTTATAAGCATATTTATGGAAGTTGCTTTTTATTATAGCTGGTCTATGACTCTAATAATGCATACTGCTATTTTTATACTGTGGCAAGGGTAATTTTCTGGGTGTGCATCTCCCCATAAAATGCTTTTCCATTCATGAAGGCAACATAATTTGGGAGGAAAATTATATGAAGCCTCTAAAGATACCTTTCTTCAAATCCTACTCTTTATGGAAGAGCAAAAAGGATGAAATGTAAGTTTATTAGTACTATATTATCTTGTAATCAGAATCATAGGATGCCAGTAACTCTATTTGCATATCAACACTCTGGTTGCTTTGAGAGTGTGCAGGGTTAGAGCAATAGCACTTAGACTTGTATATTGCTTCACAGTGCTTTACAGACCTCTGTAAGCAGTTTACAAAGTCAGCATAACAATCTCGGCCCTCATTTTACTGACCTTAGAAGGATGAAAAGCTGAGTCAACCTTGAACCAGTCAGGATCAAACTGCTGGCAATCAGCAGAATTAGCCTGCAATACTGCATTCTAACCACTACACCACCACGGCTCTAACATAGCCTAAGCTTGATGTTATGTTGAATTAGTGCTTCAGTATGTTGCAAAACCAGATGGTGATATTTGAGCCAGAAGGAAAATCTAGTAGGGATATTCACAAATATAAGTTCTGTTACACTCTGGGTCTATTTTATATCTTTTTTGAGTAAAATGCAATAACATTAGTATTCTGATCTAGGATGACGATTTATTTTATCCCTTGAGTATGAAATCATATAGCTGAAATTCTATAACAGAGTTTATTAAAGTTTGTGATCTGGGAGATAAACTTGGCAGACACTCATGAATCTGATCATCACCCATCTGGTAGTATTCCAATAAGTCACATTTTTTGTGGTGTTAGTGTTTCCATATCACCTGGAGAGTAGTTAACACTGCTGTAATTTGTAGCATACCATTTCAGGCATTAGAAAGAAATCTCCAGCCTTTTGGGATACAGGAAGTTATTTCCATAAAGTAACATACTGCATTAGAAAAATAATCTTTGATTATTTCAATAGAATGTATGCAACATATGTTCTTCCTGGCTTGTACAATATTTTTAATTTGTAGTAAATTATAGTAGAGCAATTCAACTCATACTTACTATTAATCTTAATTTTTCTGAAAACTATTTTTAGAATTCTTAATTAGAAAGCCATCAACTAATTTTATTTTTAAAATGTTCATTAGTTTTATTAATTATTTCTGTCTCACAAAATAGCTTAAATCTTTATATACAATGTGCATAGCATTCTTAGTATCAAAGATTCATATCTCAGGAAACCATAAAACAATAGCGCTGTTTTCTCCTTATGAAAAAAGTACAACTTTTTGTTTTTATGATGTTCTCTGCTGATTTAAAATGGCTATTTTTTTCAATCATTTCCTTCTTTTTTTGAGAAGAAAGGGAAATTGCAATATTGAGATTTGAAGGGAGTTCTCTGTGTGCATATGAAGGAAGAGGAGGTAAAATCAGAAGGAAAGAAGGATTGAGTAACTGCAACAAGAGTTCAGGTAACATATGAAACTGTTTTATTGTTAAATGTTGATATAAGTACTGTATATTCCGGCGTATAAGACAACTGGGCGTATAAGACGACCCCCAACTTTTCCAGTTAAAATAAAGAGTTTG
>JANHFM010003549.1:369949-381173 GCA_032468115.1 Grayia smithii | reverse complement strand
AGCCTGTTCCTCCCCATCCAGACCTGCACTGCCTCCAGGCACCGGGACATCACGGCAAGGGCATCACTGGGTTGGTCCGGGGTGGAGATATAAAGCTGGGTACCTCACCCCGAAACTGCAAATGATCTCACCCAGCGGCTTCATATAGATGTTAAATGAGTAAGAAATAGTATTTTATATCCGCAGAATTGATCAAAAATATTTATTTCTCAAAACTAGATATACATTTTTAAGAAAAATGCCAATTATTGTTCCTTTTGCACTGAATTTTGATATTATTTACAACTGCAGCCAACTTCAGTTGAACTTGGAAGCCAAAAGGACTAAAGTATTAATGATTGCTGAAGTATTAATGATAGCTAACTTTTCAAGTATTATCCTGAAGAGGTATTATGATTATTGTTATTGATTATTGTTGAATAAATTCCAATTAGAATTGCTTTGTTTTCTTTGGTACAGCCAAGACTTTGTTTATCAAATGAATTATGACTTAAGCTTTTGTATCTTATAATTGTATAATTATATAATCTAATACATCAAGGTAACATTAACTTAAGGCTGATCAAGAAATTAACACATTTACCCTTCTGAGTAAGATTTTTTTTTTATGATGGATATTTTTGAGCACTTTCATAAGTCACAATAATTCAACAGTGTTGAAATTATTAAATTGCATTTTCAATTAGAATATAAAAATATTTAAAAGCCAAAGCTTTCTTTGCATCAGATAGAAATGCCCATTTAACATGATATCTTCTGCCAACATTTTGAAAATATCTTTAAAGTATTTTTTTTTCTCTGAAAGTATTCTGTTACACATATTTTTAAACAAATATATTAATATGAGTTTTTAATTAGCTGGAATTTTTCCCTTATATTCTTAAAACCCTAAACAGCCAAAAATTGAGTATCGTCATTAAGATCAGAGTTAAATATTTTTGAAAGAATTGAAATAAGGACAGGGTGGTACCGGGAATCCGGGATTCGTTCTGGGAGGTGCAACGAGTACTAAAAACAACAGATACCAAGCAAACCACCTGACTTACTACCTGACTCTATTTCAGCCAGAAGTGGTAAGTCACGAGGCTGCTGACACTAGCAAGTTCTATCTTGCCCATCAAATACCAGGAGAAAGATGACTACTAGGACAAGACTTTTGCTTCAAAATGCATTGAGTACCCAATTTGACAAATTTTGAAGCAGTCAAGTACCAAGGTACCATTACACATTGTTTTTGAAACACAAAATAAAACAAAACATACAAAAATGATCTCTAACCCCTAAGCAGAGAGAAATGTAAAAAAAGCAAAGCAGATGATATTTGTTAGATTTAATATTGTGGATGTATCTTAAAACTATTTACCTTGGATTCTTTTGATTTTTTCCGGTTTTTATTTTTAACTTTGATAGCATTATTCTAGAAGAAAAAAGAAATTTAATGTTTAGCATTTACCATGTCACACCAATATATTAGACGGAAAAAACTGCTGTTTTTTTCAGGATAATGGTTATTTAAAAAAATTTGGAACTGGTGGGAACATTATGGGCTTCAGTATTAAACAAAAATGAAAAAAAAAACAGTGATCACTGATGTCAAAACATATTACATATGAGAAATAATATGAGAAATAAACAGAGCCAGTATATATTTATTAATTGTGTAAATAAGAAAACAGAAACCTTGACTATATAGATGAACTGTGCTGAATCAGGTCAAAGACCCAGCTTCCAGCATTCTGTGCCCAGAGTGGCCCATCAAATGCTCTTTGACTCTCATAAGGTAAACACAAGTACATTAGTACCCTCTCTCCTTTCTATTTTATTACATCTAAGACAAAACTGACAAAACTTATTTGGGATTAGCTATAAAATAATACATGCAATGTGACACTATATGTAAAATTAATAGGAAGATTAACATTGTCTATTTCTTCTAAACTTCTTAGAATTATTAATTCATTCACATTTTAATTGCAACTGAGATAAACAGAAAAAACTTACTGAAGTAGTTTCAGTATATTCCTTTCTTAACACAATAAAAGGATTATCTATTGAAAAAATAATTTTTATTTATTGTAAGAAAATATACAAAAAGCACAAAACATTATAAAGTATTCTAAAAAAAACCCCACTAAATCCCAGGACTCACTCCATTCAAATAGCACTTATGCTTTTATAGTCAGAATTCAACTGTTAATCAAATAAGTGAATTTAAAACAACAATTTCAATACAATATGCAAAATAGGCTCAAAGACAGGATTCCTCATGCCTATGACTACAGAAATCAATAAACCAGCAAACCTGTCATTATATACACAACAAACATACAACTAAATCATAGTCAATGGTATAATCAAAATAAACTTCCATCCTCATCAAAGATGGGCTAAGAGTTTATATACTCAACATTACCTGCACATTGCTAGTTTGCCTAATTGCTATATTTGCATCACAATCTATCCCTCACCCAAAACATTACTATTTGTAATGTTATGTGGGAAAATCTTGGGAGGAAAAGGCACAGCCTAGGCCCGCGATGCAAACCTATGGCACATGTGCTAGAAGTGGCACACAGAGCTATCTCTCTGGGCACATGAGCCGTCACCTATTGCTCTTCTGGGTTCTGGTGCGCTGACCAGCTGGTCTTCATACGCATGGGAGCACCAGAAACCAGAAGAGTAGCTGCCCAGTGCGCTTGTTTATGGCAGGGGGATGCTCTTCTGCTTTCTGGCTCACACATGCAGAGCAGCCAACTGGTCTTCCAGTTTCTGGTGCACATGCGCACGCGAAAACCCTCTCTCCGGTGCACATGTGCATGCTTGATAACGGAAGATCATCTTCCTGGTGGGCACATGCACATGGGGCGGCTGCTCTTCCAGTTTCTGGTGCACATGTGCACACAAAGACCAGCTGGCCTGTGCGCATGTGTGCGCTGGAAACTGAAAGATCATCTTCCCAGTGGGCGCATGCGCACCGGGCGGCTGGTCTTCGCACATGTATGTGTGCCAGAAATCCAAAGACCAGGTGGCCGATGAGCATACGCGTACCAGAAACTGGAAGAGGAGCCACCCGGCACACACATGTACGCCGGGCGGCTGCTCTTCTGATTTATAGCACACGCGCAGGCACGCACTCCCGTTTCAGCACTTGGTGCTGAAAAGGTTTTCTAACACTGATCTAGGCAATGGTCTGATAAATGAAATGTGAGGCCAAAAGAAGAGGGGTAATGAACCCTTTTCAGAAGAGACATTCCCTCGTATTTGGGAGAGTAAAAGTGAGCAAGAAGAGGGGTACTTTCAGATTTGCAAAGTTTTGTTAAAGTAATATTTCAGTAAAGGCAGAGCTAGCACTGTGTATGCTTCCTGTCTAGCCTGACATTACCTGAAAAATCAGCTATTCCTTTCTGCCAAGTTATTTCTGGGGATTTATTTCAAATTGGTAACAAATATTTCACACTTACCCAGGTTATTAAAATAGTCATCTAAACATTGATGAAGAAATGGGAAACACTGTCTGTTTTCTTCTAATAACCACACTAAGTAGCGAAGTTCTGTAAGTGACAACTCTTCTAAGTATTTTATTATTTCATGTGCATCTTCAGATAAGCAGGTGAATGTTCTGCTGAGTTTAATACCATATTTCTCATTCCAGAGGACTGCTACCGAATTAAAATCAATCTGTAGAATGTAAGTTATATATTCTGAGAAAAAAAATTCAGTAGCTTTTAAACCTGAAAAATAATAGAAATAGTAATAATAATAGCATAGAAGTATTAATAAGGTTCATGTGAAGATTATCATTTATCATCTGGTTTACATATCTCTTTCTTTCTGTGTGTGGGGGGGCATATTTGTGTGTGTTTGAATGATAACCTGCTTATTATTTTGGGAAATTTTGAATATTTTTGAATACTTTTTAGAGAACATATTTGAGACTGCTATACTAAAGAATATTACATTAATTGCTATTTTCATATTACTATTGTATTTTTCTTTTGCACCACTTTTTCCTAAAGAGATACAAAAAATAATAAAAAAACCTTCAATTTTTTAAAAAACCATTTACCCTTTTGAAATAGAAGTTAATTATGATGGAGACACTGTACATAATGTATTCTATAAAGTAAATAAAATAACTTTAATTTACATACAATTTCTGGAAACATTCTGGTTTTAGATTAGTCATAATAAAAATGGCATAGATTTTAAGGGAGAAAGAAAATCAGCAGAATAAAACAAATGTGACAATTTTCATCTAACTCCTCTAGCTCCTGATCCTGAATTGCCATAACAAATTAAAAATCTATGCAGAAGACTATTCTTAAATCTATTGAAAGCATGTCACTGTAAATAGTATATTATAACAAACAAATTGGAAAGAATTTCTGATAAGAAAATTAAAAGAAAAAATTGGCAGCCAAGATACATTCTAGTCCTTCAAAAGATTTAATGTGACTGATTTTAAGGGACTGCTTCCTTTTGGTAAGACTATAGTTATGACAGGTGTAATTATACCTGCTTTAGGATATACTTTATTTTCATCAGATATAATAAATATATATATTTATCCTAAATCACTACAATATTAGGCCTTTGAAAGCTTTTAAGTTGCATCCTTGCAAGGCCCATTTGGCTGCTTTGAAAGCTGTGCTGGATTATCTCTAAATGCCTGTGTGTACAATAGGCACTTTGCTTTGCTGGAGGTCCCAGTGCAGAGCACTAGCAGACTGCCCACTGAGGGAATACTTTTTCAAGATTCATATAGTCTTTTCTTTCTATATTTAAATACAGGTAGTCTTTGACTTACAACCAAAACTGAGCCCAAAATTCCCATTGCTAAGCAAGACAGTTAAGTAAACTTTGCCCCACTTTATGAACTTGCCACAGTTGTTAAGCGAATCACTGTAGCTGTTAGTAACACGGTTGTTAAATGAATCTGGCTTCCCCATTGATTTTGCTTGTCAGATCACATGACTCCAGAACATTGTAACCGTCATAAATATGAACCGGTTGCCAAGCATCTGAATTTTGATCTTGTGACATGGGGATACTGTAACAGTTATAAGTGTGAAAAATGATCATAAGTCGCTTTTTTCAGTGCCATTGTTACTCTGAAGGTCACTAACCAAATAGTTGTAAGTCTGGGACTACCTGTAATAATCTTAACTTTCCTTAAGAACAAAGCATAAGGGAATTTGCAGATCAGAATTAGTAAGAATAGTTCCAGGCTTACAACAGCTAAGAAAAGTCTCTTCTTTCAGATAAACAAACCTCATTCATAAATTCCATGAACTACACTATTTATAGTCCTAGAATGAAATAATAAAGGATTTATTACAGGACTATAGAAAACATGACCATACCATTATTATCAAGATGTTTCATCCAGTCATGTAGCTTAGGATCCACTTCTTCAAATTCACTTACAACATGTACAAAAATTCTTGTCTTCACTCTATCATTTTTAGCAATTAAAAAGCTTATGAGCTGGTCCATTATTTCAGCCGATGACAGACAACTTGTTGAAAAGAGTGCATAATCCTCTTCACTAAGTACCCACCAGGAAAGCAATTCAATCAGAAGTTTGAAGGCATCACGTATACCATCTTGTATAGTCGTTGTATACCGTCCAATAAGTTGTAGGATTGTATCCTCAACAAAAAAATTATTCGGAATATTTCCTAAGATAAAGCAAATACTGTGATGGACAAACTTTGATGATATAAACAAAGCATCAATATATAGACATATGCAGATATTCTCAAAAGAAAGATCTATATTCAGATACCTTTAAAGCTATCATCTTTTGCCACAATGTTACTTCTGTTAAATCCTTCAAGATTTCTGAAGGAGACTGCTTCTTTTATAAATTTTCTTCTTAGTTTTTTCTCCCGTTTTACTTGTAACTTCCTAAAACTGATGCAAACAATTAAGACTGAACCTTACAAGACATTTAACAATATAGGCATATAAGTCACCACTGAAAAGTCAAAACCATCAATGCTTGAAATACATAAATACCCTTGCCCAATTGCTGTTCAAGAATGTCAAAGAGCTATGTGAGTGCAACAGGCATATGGACAGCTCTCAGTGAAGGTGAATTTCAGAAACACTTTGACAAGTAGATGACATAATCTTTAAATATTAAAATGTGTCATCATTTATTAATTAAAAGGTACATGAACTTTAGTAACCTGGATAATTGTCTGTAGCCTAATATGGGCTAATATGGACATTTAAGATTTACATAACTAATATACACTTAATGAAATGACACATAACGTTCCAAAAGAACCAATTAAAGTGGCATCATTCCCAGTTTCCCACAAAACTCTATTACATTCAACAGAATTAAACATGGTTAAGTAATTCTACAGTCTATGTAAATAATAATTAATAGAAGTCACAAATTTGTATGACTACTGATTATATTTACAGTACTATGTCCCATTCACAACCAATATTCTTTTTCAAATGTAAATCCAATTAAAAATTAAAAAGTTGATAAATGCTGATTTGTACAGGGTTTAGAAACTTTTGAACATTATTAATCATTAGCTCAAAGTGACTTAGAGAAGTCCTATTAACCTTGATAGACAATTCAAGGCTGGAGGATAAGTTATTACAGTCAAATTATCAGCAATACCTTTGTGTATCCCATTCTAAGAAATAGCATTTTTAATAACATTGCTAATTCATCTCTTCTTACTGGGAATGTGTTGTTAAAAAAACTATTACCTGGAGAGTTTGGAAACTTACCTCGAGCATTTCTGCTTTAGAACAGGCCTTGGAGGATTCTTGTTTATTATTTTATGTTCAAACTAGGAAAGCAAAAAATACCACCTTCAAATATTCCTTTTCTTTAATATTATGTTATTGTGGTTTTTAAAAAGGAGATGCTGCTATGCTATTAGATTAATTTATATTAGTATGCTTTACTAGAACCGCAAGTATTATTTGGTAAAATAAATTATACATTATTTTATTCAATGTTACAATATAGTTATTCAGCAGATTCTTTTCATTTCAATGTTATCAGTGTTCTGCATCTCATTCATCATTTTTCTCGACTATCAAAATTAGCTGAAAATATTGTTATACAGGTAGCCTTCATTAATGATGGTCTTATTATCAATGGTTTTGCATCAGTTTTTTCTCCATCTCTGCAGTTGGAAAAAAAATCACCACCAAGCTTAGTAAGGGGTTTTGCATATCAACAGTTTTGATAAGTGGTTTTGTTTAGAGGAGGACATTTGAAGTGGGTTTTTATGTGTGCATGTATTTTACAGGCACATAAAAAAGTGGATAGGCATCTTCTGCATGTGCAAGAACTATGCTTTTCAGGAATTAATCCCCTGGAATGGCAGGATACATACAAAACCCACTTGTATAATTTTTCAGCAACAACCTAATTTTTTTTTAACTAATCTTCCCAGCTAGCCTGATGTTTAATAATACAGACTGCTACTCTTTGAACTGCATTTAAGTGATATGGGGCAAACTACATGCATATGTATTTCTACTTCTTTATTGTTCCTCTATTCAGCATGAATTTCCCAACTGCCTTGGATGTTAACAGGAAGGAAGAAACTTTCTACTTTAGAGAAAGCAGGAGAACTCTGAAATGTACATTCTTGGATCCTTTTATTCATAACTGGTAGAAAAAGCACATATGACTAAATCCAAAATTCTTGTCTGCAGCAAAATAATATCTCAGCATTTTGATTCCACTGAAAGAAAGATTTCTTTCTTTAAAAAAATTATCTTTTATTAATACTTACTTCACATTTGACAATACCAGAAGAACTGAAGACAGTGATTTTAGAAATAAGGGCACTACAATCTGGAGTGAAACACATCTGTTGAAGAATATCCTGTGGATGTTAGCAGAAAATGTATTTGTGAACAGGATTTCATTGCAAGTTTTATGGAATTAACGTATTATTTTTGAATTACACTGAATATAAGAGCTGTATAAATGACATAGCTATGACATTTTATTATTTTATTCCTCCTTCCTTTCAAATATTAATTTATACATTATTACTGCTGAATATTTACTGTATCATGAATGGATTCATGGTTTTATTATACTTAGCAACTTGAATTCAAAGACTTCATAACTGACTGAGTTCATTCAGGGTAGCTAAAAATTATTAGGTTATTTTGCAAACTGTAAGCAAAATACAGTAAGGGAAGAATGTACAAGAAATAACTCCTTCTCCTATAATGCTACAGTATATTGTAATGGTTCATGCTAGAAAGTGGGAGACTGGGAGTGCTAGTTCCATCTTAGGCACAAAGCCAGCTGGGCCAGCCACTCTTTCTCAGCCCAAGGAAAGAGGCATTTCCAAAAAAACTTTGCCAAGAAAACTGCAGAGACTTGTCCAGGGAGTCTCCAAGAATCAGACATGGATGAATAGGGGAAAAAAAGATTCCCTTACGTTTTTTGAGTGATCTGAAGCTTAAATAAACCTGAACCCACGAAATTCCCTTAAATAAACCTGAACCCATTGATGAAAGCATCTTGATGATACAACAAATAATGATCATACAGATGCATATCAAGCAAGCCTAACTTATGAAATTCCATTTGATTCAATAAAAGACTAAGTAACATTCACAAAGAAGAGAATTTAAAGAAGTTACCTTATCATTTTTATCACAATATCTTGTAGCTTTTACTTTTTTCCAGCAGCTTAAATGAAATTCTACTATACATTGTTTACAGCAGGCAATACGTATAAAACCCTGAAATTTGGAAAAAAATATTAAACCTACAAAAATATGATGAAGCATGAATAAATAGTACTAGAAAAGTAATATATTTTCCAAAAATGTCTACAACATAATTAAAATATAATACTTACCTTGAAATCTGGGTCATTAAAATATATTTTGACTTTATGTGCTTGGCACTGCTGATAACGACATACTGCATCTGGTTTTGGGGGAAACTTGCATTCTGTAATACAATCTTCCAATATAACCTATGACGCCAAGAAAATCAAAGTTATATACTGTCACTTGTTCCCTGGAGATTATGTATTGTTAAACATTGCTAAGCTTAAGAACAACTTCGAAAGATGACATTTAAGGCAAAAGAACAACATCTGTGTACATCACACTTAAAAGTCCACAAATGTGTAATTGTTAAATATACAGTACCATAAAATATCACATTAAGTGAGAAACTGAATATTTTAATTTCAATTTTCAATATGGAGACCTTTCTTCACCAATTAGAAAATCAGTATGTCTGAATTTGTCTACTACTGTAGTAATTGTACTGTCAGTTAAGATTGACCAATTTAAAATGCTGATTTTTAAAAAACTATTAAACACTAAATCATTTGGCTTTATTAGAAAGACAAATATGCTCATAGAAGATTATCAGAATGCTAATAGATAACCAAGACAAGACAGAACTACTCATTTGACACAGGCCTCTTCAACAAAAAGGATAGATTCTGCCAGCCTATGAAGAACATTATGAAGTATGATTAAAAGATAAGATTGATAGAACCATGGTCAGGGAGTATCTATTGCCCTCAGAGTCTTAAATCTTCAGGGCCAGAGGCACTGCCTTATATAGTACTTTTTTTTATAAAATATATGTATATTGAGGACTTTAACCATGCTAAAAGATAATGCACTCTGAAATCAGAAAGAAAAAAGAAAATAGAAAGAAAAGAAACAGCCAGTTTGGTTTAGTGGTTAAGGCACCAGGCTAAAAATGAGAGAATGTGAGTTGTAGTCCCACTTTAGCCATGAAAGCCAGCTGGAAGATCTTGGACCAGTCACTCTCTCTCAGCCCAACTCACCTCATAGGGCTGTTGTTATGAGGAAAATAGGAGAAGGAAGGAGTATTTAATAAGTTCGCTGTGTTGAATTGTTTATGAAAATAATAAAGGTGGGATATTCATAAACAAATAAAACACAAAAATCAAAGAACAAAACGGAAAAGAGGAGGATAAAGGAATATTTAAAGTGACTCTTGATCTTCCTTGCAATAACTACAAGCACATGCAATATTTCCCCACCCTCTCTAACATTATGTACATAATACGCTTCTCCCCATAACCTCACCATCAATTTGCAAATCCAAAAATCACTGTCATTTATGACCAAATATCAGTAAAAAGTCCATAATATTTCCATAATTTTATAGAAATATCCCGATCAAACAGGTCAACTTGTTATTTAATTCGTTAAGTTATTATAATGTAAATCTCATATAAAGTAATGCCATTTTCCCCCTCAGAATATTATAAA
The DNA here is from genome assembly GCA_032468115.1 of Grayia smithii. Lineage (NCBI taxonomy): Eukaryota > Metazoa > Chordata > Lepidosauria > Squamata > Grayiidae > Grayia > Grayia smithii. Next base: position 370,898 of record JANHFM010003549.1, on the reverse strand, counting down.
ATTCAGGGGAGAAATTTGGGACAAGTCACTGGGGAAATGAAAGAAAAAACAGTGCAGGAAACAGAGTTTTATCCAAATGTTTGTCTTGTGGAAACCACCTGCTTGTGCAGAGAAAGGATAATGACAGGTGCAGATTCAGGATCTATTCTTTACACGTTCACTCCTGAGGGAGAAGTCTCCACTCTACCCACCCTATTGCCTCTTCTCCATCTGCAGTGACAATTCCTCATCCACATCAACATCATGGTGTCATTGTTACTGTTGTTTGACTAACCTTACCTAGACATCATCAGTCTACCAACCACACATATAATTCAGGAGTGCATTGCCTATACCCAGGCATAATGTTTGCAGGTTTATTTTAATAGCAAGCAAAAGAGCAAAAAAACATTTTTAAGGACACATGTGAATTTTGCTGACTCAATAACTGAAGCAACCTGCCTACCCAGCAGAGATAATACAAATTGTTTTGAAAGGTAAAAGCAATTTCTAAAGGTTCTACCTCCTGAAATGGATGGATAAAATCATCTATGCCTCCACTGAACATGAATAAAAGCTATTCTGTTCGTTTGCAATTGTCATAATGAGAAATATATTCCGGAAAGGCACCATATGAGATGGCTTATAGAAATAAAAGTTCAATCAAAGGTACAAAAAATATTGTTACTTACTTGTAATGTTTCTGACCTTGTCTCTTTAATAACTACTGAAGTTGTAGGCCACGTCAGTACACCAGGTACAATCTTAAGGTTAACCATAGTTTTTGACTTCATGAATTGGTCTAGAGCTTCAGAAAATCTACATGTATATGAAAAGACAAGGTAGGCTGTGTTCACTTAACTTCCTAGCTAAATTGTAATTGGCTGGACTGTGACACCCGGACACCCGTTTGCACAATGCCAGGGTTTTGGGTATGCAAACTTATGCAACCATGTTATTATAGGTTTCC
>JANHFM010003549.1:325911-337806 GCA_032468115.1 Grayia smithii | reverse complement strand
CAGAGAAAGACAAAATCAAAAACAAAGATCTAATAATCCTCCAAGCCCAAGGATCTAACTAGTGGGTGTCAAATATTTTGCTATTTTGTTTTTGTACAGCAAGATAACAAGGACTATTAAACAAAACCCAGATAAGAAAACTACAGAACAAAAAAGCATTATCAGTTTAAATACCTGGTTCATGTTTCTTTGGAGAATATTCATGAAATGTTCCACGCATCTAAAAACAAAGACATCATAAGTACCATTCTAAAAGTGTGAAGCAAAATGAAAAACAGTCTTGAGTTAAGCAATCGTGTTAATTCAAAAGGAGATGTTGAATGCTCTTCAACCAATACCAAAACAAATATAAAACTATCCTCTCTTTGTAAACCATCCCCCTACCCACTTGGGTATCAAGGCAGACTAACAAAGGATCAGTATCCTGAAAAGGTGATTTAACATTGCGTAGGCCAGCAAATCTTTTGATTCTTTTCTGGACAAAGTTTTTTTTTTAAATGACTTTCTTCCTAGAAGCAGGAAAACAAATAAGCTCTCCTCCAAAACACCTTTTGGTAAACAGTAATAAGAAAATGCTAATATATAAAACACTTTCTGAAGTAAGCTATACTGCCTAATGCTAGTCTTCCAATTAAATCCTAATAAACCTTGTTTGGATCAAGACAAGTTCAGTTATATGCTGCCACTTGCTGAGAAAACATTACCAACAGTCTAGAGTTCAAAATTAATAAATTTAAATTACTGGTTGTGCAAATCACACGTGTGATGCCAAACTTTTATCAGAATATCTGTGCAGAGATTCAAACAGAAGACATAACTGAAATACACTATATAGCAATAGCACTTACAATTTATATGATCACAGTGCTTTACAGCTCTCTCTAAACGATTTACAGACTCAGCATATTGCCCCGAACAATCTGGGTCCTCATTTTACTGACCTCGGAAGGATGGAAGACTGAGTGAACCTTGAGCTGGTGAGACTCAAACTGCCAAACTGCTGTTAGCAGAATTAGCCTGCAATATTGCAATCTAACCACTGTGCCACCAAGGCTCTTAATAGAAATTTCAACCAATAGTACATGCACACAGATGTTATTTTTCATTAAGTACTTACCAATTCACAACATGGCCTGATGTAAGGACTGTAAAGTGAGATGTACCTGATGTCTTCAAAAGTAGGATTTTCCATACTGCATGACCTTTAAAATGTAACAAATCATTTAGAAAAATTGATTTAACAAAAATGCTAATTACCCAATGTTTTAATAAATTTTAGTTAAAAGAAAAACAATTTGTTACAAAACAAAATTGAAAACATTTTAGTAACTTATACAATAATAAAATTAAAACAATTTAATTATTACATTAATTCTAGATAATCAGACATTTATCCAAATATGTACTTTTCTTGTACCAGTATATGACTTACAAAAAATCCTATTGGTTAAGTAGTTGTAAAAATTGACAATTTTATGAAGGGAAATGAAGGGAAGAACCATCCTGCTAGATCAGGACAAGGACCATTTTATTCCAGTATTTTGCTTCTCACAGTGGCCAGATGCTATGTAGTACTTGGGTGCAAGAAACAATTACATTCTCTTTTTCCACCATTGTTCTCTGTAATTGATATTTGGAAACTTGCTTCCTTCAACCTAAAAGTAAGTGAATTTGCAAGCATCTGAAATATATAGTCTATGAATATATTCAATATCCTTTTAAAGCAACACAAATCAACAGCCATCAGTACATTTTGTGGTGATAAATTTAACAAATTAAATGTGATCTGTACAAAGAATTACAATCTTTCATCTTTTCCAAATCTTTTTCCAACCAGTATTGTTGAATGACTCCTAGTCCTAATGTCCTAAGGAATGAATTTTTTTTCTTTTAGACTTTCTCCTTGCTTTGTATAATATACAGCTCAATTACGTCCTCTTTCAATTACACTTTTACAACCTGCAGACTTACACACATTCTCCTATGGAAGCAGTTTGAGTTCCTTTTCAACTGTAGGGTCAACAACTATACACAGTATTCCAAATGCAGATATACTATATATTTGTGAAATAACATTATAAGGTCAATGCTTTTACTTTCAATTTCATTTGCTATTTGATTGACTGATTAGCTAGCTCTGAAAGATATTTCCAGTGTTTTTCAAAATCGTGTTCCAAAAAATATCCTGAAAAATTTGGCACCATTTTTACGCTTGGCCAAGTTCATTGCTTACCCATAAATTGATTTATCTATGAGTAAGTTAAAAAGTACTAGTCCTTACACGCAACCTTGCTGGATTCCTCTTACCGAATTCCTCTTATTCCTTGAATCATAACTGGGGCCACTCAGAACACTGTCAGGTCATCGAGGGGAATCTGGGAGCCCAAAAAGGCAGCTTACTTAGAAGCTGGTCCAGCAGGAAGCCTTCTGCGGTTGTTAGAGAATAATATAATAATAATAATATCAGCGGATAATAATGCCAGAGGGGAGAACAGAAGTGGCTGCCCTTAAAAAATACGAAGCCTTCTTCCCACGTCTTAGATGAGCTGCAGCAGAGCATTCATCAGTACAGGAGTTTGCAGGTTTGGCTATCTGGCAATAACTGCAGTCCAGCTCATTAGGAAAACGCCAGGCTGCCTACAGCGATTCCGAGTCAGAATTTGTACACCAAATAAGTACATAAGAAAACACTTTTTAATGTACCGCCTGAAGGCGGGTCGCGGGAAAAGGGAGTCCCACGAGACTCGTGGCCCAGGAGCTCAGCCACGGAGAAGGCTGAACGACCGCGACGTTTAATCAAAGCCGCGACCGCATCAATGCAGGGAGCTTTTCCCTCACCGGGACGACGGGCAAGCTTTACGGGACTCCCCGCTGCTCTTACCTTCACGCCGCCTTATTCTTTCTCCGAAAGGAACAATCACCGCCTCACCACGTCACCACCATCCAACACGCTTCCGACTTACTCTGCCTCCTCATTGGTCCCTCATTGCATAGACCCTTGCTTTCGAAATAGGTTGCTGAACCTTGCGCTTTCCGGACTGCGAACGTCACTTCCTGTACTTTGCATCTTCCGCCATAGAGAAAAGCGGCATTTTTAATAGAAAAGTGTATGCGGACCACAAGTCCTGTCATCTTGTAGTCTGCATACAGGAGAGGAGGCAATGGTTATGTTTAATTTAATCGGATGACATGCGAAAATTTTTCTAAATCGAATTTCTCCAGTTCAAACCCTTCCATATATCTTCTTTGGACAGTTTTGGTATGGACGGTGGACCTACGCTGCGTTTGTAATTCTTATATCAATGGTGATGCAGTGATAATTTTACTTTTTTATTATATAAATGGGTTCTAGTTAAGCATACGGCGATACGGAAATGTTTTAATAAAGAAATAATTAAATACAATACATTTTGGACACATTCCATTATCAATTGTCATTGATTATCCTGTGTTATGATTATTGCAATAGTAGCATTGATAGTGGAGTCAACAGTAGAAAAATGCAGAAAGCTGACGTTAGCAAGCAGCGTACTGGACAAGTTCCAATTGCTGTCATTTTGGGCATGAAACATTGGCAGGGAGGGAACAGTTGCAAAATGGCTTTTAGAAGCATGTAAGCTTGACAAATGTGGTTAAATATTAATGCTTTTGAACTAGGGATTGAATTTTAACTTCTGCTACATTACATATAAGGAAGTGTCTTAGTCTATAAGAATAATTTTGAAGAGCCATATATATAATTTCAAGCTTTTCAGAAAATAAAAATTTCAAAGTAGTAGTGTGAGACTTCCCCCACAGGGTTTATTTCTTGTAAATGAATACAAATAAATATAATTTGACTATAGTTCCCTAGGATCTCTCTCTCCAACTTGATGCCTTGCAGATGTTTTGGAGATATGACTCAGCCTTCCATTCTTCTGAAGTCGAAATGAGGAATCAGACTGTTGAGGACAATATGGTGACATTTGGAAACCACTCAGAGTGCTGTAAAGCAATGTGGAGTGGAATATAAGTCTAAGTGTTATTGCTACTAAAGCAGAGAATGTCTTCTTCTTTGCACCTCTGTGAAGAAGTCATCCATAGTTTGAAAGATTCAGTTAAATGTAACTGAGGGCTTTTGGAAGAGTTTAACACAGTAATGAATCTTGTAAGATTGTCTATGAGGGCTTTGATGTTTGTTTTGGAAATCTTTATTCTAACCTTTATTGTTTAACTGTCATGACATTTATAGCGGGTTTGTTTTTGTTTTGTTTTTAAAGACTTTTAGGACTTAGAATAAGCACAACGTTGGCATCTTAAACATAGGAACTATTTTCTCTTCTTCACTCACAGTCACAGTTATCTTCCTATTGGATATGATTTAAGATTAAAGGTAAGCTTTGAATAAAAAGATAGAAAGGACTTTGTATTCATTCTCTGCTGGCCAGTCACCTCAATAAGAGCAGTTTATTGCAGTGTGGCATGTGTGGACTCTTATTTGATATAAAAAAAACCTCTTAGAATTCAGATATTATTTAAAATCAAAAAAATAATTTTGTAGCCACTGAGAGATTGAAACTGTAGTTGCCAGGAAAAAAACATTAGGGATGGCTGATCTATTGGATATTGAAAATAGTAAATTACATGATTACCTGTTATAAATTACTTGAATTTGCAGCCAGTTGTCTTGCATGTAGCTAGACATAAAGCTAATTTCCAAATACCTGATGGAGTGTGCTTTGAAATTTGAATTGTGTACATCCTAAGTAAGATATTAAAAGGGGATTAGTATCTATGTTGTATTTTTTGAATACCATAATTTCATTTCTTTGGCCACATAGAAGTGAAATTATTGATAACCATAGTTAGGTTAACACAAACTAATTGTTTTCCCTTTTCCCTTTTCTTTTTAATAAAATAAAGGCATCAGCATGGTTGAAAATTCACCAGCCCCATTGCCTGAAAGAGCTATATATGGTTTTGTTCTTTACTTGGGCTCCCAATTTGCCTTTAGTAAGTAAACAACTTAAACCCAATAGTTTGAATGTTGTGATACAATATATCTCAAATTACTTCACAAGCAAGATAGTATATGTATGTTGTTGGCTGTTGCATTTCATTGATGTCTTTTCAACATTTCCTATGCTGCAATTGAAATGTTTGTAAAGTTTCAGAGAGTTAAAGTGCAATGTTGCATGTGATACCCATACTAAAAATAAGAGTCATAGTTCTGAAGGTGCTGCACATGAGACTAAATTATGCTGAATTATTTGCTTCTAATTAAAGATAGAGAAGATCTCAATGGTCAAATGGCATGTTAGATGGCAGACAATATCTTATATGTATTTGTGTTTATTTAAAAGACCTTGATTACAGATAGCTCATGCTTTAACGTCTATTTATTCAGCAACTGTTCAGTTACCACAGCACTGAGTGAAGGGATCCTTGAAGTTCAAGACACTGTAACTCTGCTGTGGTCACATGAACAACATTTGGGCCCACTTTGCATACCTACCATGATAATGATCTTTTGGCCATCTGTCTACCTGCAGCTGTGCCCACTTCATCATCCAGCACTACTGTACCAGCCAAGGCCTTGTTTTGCACTGATACAGCTAAGGCTTCTTCCTCGCCACACATAGCTTCTTTTTTCACATGCTAGGCATGTTTCATGAAAGGCTCTGGACGGGTCATGAATGGAGGCCCTGGGCGATAAGAGAAATCCTTGCTAAAGTCTTGGCTGCACAGGCCCAAGAAAAGGCAGCATGAAAGAAGGTCCTGGCAATGCAGTAGTGATACAATGAGTATGCTGGCAACCAAAAGGGCAGAGATTCGGGGAGGAGATAGGCAGATGGAAGGAGTTCAAGTGAATGTAGAGGAGGCAGTTCCTAACCTTGCTGAGGTTTGGGGCTGGGAGGGATCAAGTATCCATAATATTCAGAGAAATTAACTATATATTTTAACAATAATACTGACATAAATATTGGCATCAAAATTAACCACTACCATTTTAAAACTTTTTCATGTATCCTGTGCCTCCTTAGAAGCAAGATACTAGAAAGAGAGTATCAATAATATTTTAAAATCAGAAAGCCCTGAAGTGATAAAATTACACTTTCCACATGTACAATTCTAAGCAAAAATTTAGGCATACCTGGTCAAATTACACATTTTGATGTATACCTAAATGAACAGAAGCTGACTCCAAAATTGACTCAGCTTTTATATGATAGACTGAACTCTTTCTGTGAAATTGGATGCATACATACATAAATATTATTTATCTTCATGTAATTGTAGCTATGAACATGAACAGCTATTTTCTAATGCATATCCATACAAAATATCCACCAATGACCAGAAATGCTGACTCCTTATATCAAGATAAAACTAAATCAGCTCTTTTATTATGGCTGTTAAAAATGCTACTGAGAATTTACTAAGTTACCTCCCTCAAACCAATTATGAATATGATTATTAAAATGATTCTTACCTTGTATGCTTACCTTCTTTGTGTATATAATTAATCACTGTACTTAATTTTTTGCTTTTTGTCTGCGTGCTGTAACTATATATATGAATATATGTAGTTCTGTATATTGTGTGGGCCTACATACCTGAATCCTGGCTGTTTTCGTTGGGCTTAACATACTGGCCTCAAAAGTAAGTTCTTATTAAAAGTTTTTTATTAGTCCCATTGAATCTACTGAATGATTTTACAAATATTATGTATATTTTAACAATGCAGGTAATCTTCAACTTATAACAGTTCATTTAGTGACCATTCGAAGTTACAATGGCACTGAAAAAAGTGACATGACTGTTTTTACACTTATGACGTTGCACCATCCCCAGATCACATGATCAAAATTCAGAGACTTGGTAACTGATTCATATTTATGACAGTTGCAGTATCCTGGGGTGATGTGATCACCTTTTGTGACCTTCTGAGTCAATGGGAAAGCCAGATTTACTTAACAACTGTGTTAATAACTTAACTGCAATGATTCATGTAACAACTTTAACAAGAAAGGTCGTAAAATGGGGTAAAACTCACTTAACAGCCGTCTCATTTAGCAACAGAAATTTTGGGCTCAAATGTGGTCGTAAGTCAAGGATACCTGTATAACCTTGAGTAAAAATAATCTCTGCTGATTGAGAAGAATCATCCATATAATTTACCATAATAGTTCCAGTTGAATATAAAGGCACTTTCCACAGTCCAATTCCCCTTCTTGATTATGTATGTGGCTCCTGATCCTGGACTTATGTGAGATTTAAGAACATGACCCTGAAAAGGGGAACAGATAACAAAAGCCGGGCTGTTGTCTTATCTATGATATAAAAAATAGCAGCATATGATCAAAAATAAATGCCAGGGCATTGGTATTTAAAACAAGATTGGTATGAAGTCCTCAGTGTTCTCTGAGCTTGGTTGTTCACTTGCAGATGTTTTATTACATGATTAGGTAATAACTATGCACATGGAGAACCAGAGACTTCACTGTTCAACCCTGAGCTACATATATTTTCTTCTATCGGGACTCGCGTCCCTGATTGTAGAGGCAGTGGCAGTTAGGAACTGCCTGGCAGATCATAGTAAGATCTTAACTTTTATCTGAAATATTCCAGTTCTAGAGATCATAATATGATTTACATTATTTTCTTTATATATAACAATCCAAAGATATATAATCTGTAACCTTGTGCTTAGGGACTCTTTTACAGTCCTTTGGTGGAAAGGAAGAATCTCTGTCCATTCAAAGTGGTACTACTTATACAGTTCTAACTAAACTTTCTACATTCTCAGAATTTTCAATTAAAGAACCCTAAAATTTTAGACTTTATTTCCAAACAAACCATTCCATTCCCTTTATCATGTTGCTAATTCTCTTCTTTTTCTACTATGCTACGATATGTTTATAGTTGTTTTATTGCATTTTCTCATACGTATGAAGCACTATTTCAAGTGTTGTTTCTACTTCCTAGATTCTGGGCTACTGCATTGCCTGTGTATCTTTTAGTTGCTGTGGGAATAGGCTATGTACTCCTCTTTGGTATTAACATGATCAGTACAGCTCCACTGAATTCTACAGACACTATAACAGGTAAGCACGAGAACTTACCAAAAATATACCAAGAACTGTTCCAATGTACTCTTAACACTTTATTGCGAGATGAGCATGCTAATCTTATAAGTATGTGGGCTTTTTGCTTTATGTTGCATTGTTTGCATCATTATATTTTAGATCACAGAGCCAGTTTGATCTAGTAGTTAATGCACCAGGTTATAAAGCAAGAGACCATGAATTTAAGTCCCACCCAGCTGGGTGACTTTGGGCCAGTTACTCTCTCTCAGCCAAAGTCACCTCACAGGGTTGTTGTTGTGGGGAAAATAGGAGGATGAAGATGTGTTAGATATGTTTGCTGTCTCGCATATTTGTAAAAATAATAAAAGTGAGAAAATGAATGAATGGCTTTTCAGAATAAAGTTTCCAAGGCAATAGTATACTAACTGTAATGGCAAATAGAGACACTATGAAGGTTATAAATGCAGGCACTGGTCACAAATTTACTTTTTCATCACCACTGTAACTACAAATGGTTGGTGTCAGAGTCAGTCTCAAACAAATTTCTGCAATAAATAATTTTTTGCATTCTTACTACATTTCATCTCATCAAAAAATGTATTTGTGATTTTTAAAAATCTTTTACAGATCACTATGCAAAAAATCAAAAACAGAAAATACCACAAGAAGAAGCAATTCCTGCATTAAGAGATATTCCTATTCATGAAGTAAATAAAATGTTTTTTCTTAACAGCACAGATAATTAATCTAGAGGCTCATGTCAGAAAGTATTTAAAATTTGCTCTCATAAAACACGATAGAAATATTGACAATAGGGTGCCAAAACACTTGACTTCAGACAGCTTACATAAATTAGCCCTAAAATAAGACTGTAACAGTTAAACAGCATTTTAAGGATTAGGTGGAGCCTCTTGGGGCATCATATTTCCACAACTTTGATTCATTCATCCTTAGTCCAGGTTGCTTTTTTCTTATACATTACAGATGAAGTTTTTCATTTGTTTCCCCCTATAGCTGATACTGTATTCTAAATTATTTGAGGAAAGTAGTTTCCCCTGTGAAGTTCTGTTAACAAATCCTGCTATGTATTTCTCTATGTCAATGTAGTATATTTACATGACAGTGAATTTAGCCACTTCTCAGTAGTGTTCTGTTTTAGACTATGTATTATTTAAGGATATGTTCCAAGAGCTAATGCATAAAACTACTAAATGTGGTTGCTGTTTCTTTTAACAAGATACACCGTGTAAAATTATGATCATGTTTATTATAAAGCAGCTTAGATGTGCATAATAGAAAAGTTATGCTGGATCAGGCCCAGAATCATTACCTTTAGACATTTAGATGTGATTTTTCTTCCATGTGCATAGAAAAATTTGCAGCTAAAGTAAACAAAGTTCAGATTTTTAAAGTTATAGATACTGAATGTATTCCAATGTGAAAGTAATACAACAAATAATTCCAATTGAAATGCAGACTTAAGTCTTGAATGTAATTGCTTCATAACTAGTCATAATGTTTATATGCATGCTGGTTAACAATTAAATACATTTTCCTTACTCACTGTATACATTTATTTTGAATTTTATTCTTCAGTCATGGTTAAAATAAATTCTGGTGATGTCACAAGAAATTGTAATATATTGCAATGAATTGGTATATATATTTTCAGCAAAAAAGCTTGGAACACTGATTATTTCAAATGGTTATAGAATTACAAGCTTAACACCTAAGGGCACATACAAGAGATGAGAGAAAAAACTGGAGTTATGATACCCTACCCAAAGTTGACTGCAGAAACAGGTCATTTAGCTACTAAGGAGCAAAAGTACTTAGAACGTAATATTTAAAGTAGTTTTTCTATCCTAAACATGTAGTCTAGAATCAGAGTTGGAAGGCACCTTTCGGGTATCTAATCCAGTCCTCTAATCAGTGCAGGATCCAATATGCCATTTGGCAGGAGATCAGTCTTTTAAAGAAACTAAAAAAAAAAGGAAAACTCACTTTTTCATGTGGCACTGTTCCACTGATTGAATTCAATCACAGACCTCCTCCTGATGTTTTGCCTGAACCTTTGTTGTACTTTTAACTCATTTCTACTAGGGCAACAGAAATAAATCTTTCCCTCTGGGAGATAGTCTGCGTGGTAACTCTTTAAGATTATTTTTTAATTTATGGTATATACTATTTGAAGAGTGCTATCATTTTTCCCTTTGTATTTTCTGTAGGTTAATACTGTATTCCCAGGTCTTTTAATCATTCCTCACAGGCCTTAGTTTCTAGATTCTTTACCATCTTCTAATTTTTTTCCAATTTGTAACGGTTCATTCTAATGCCTAAATCCTGTCACAGCATTCCAAATGGGTTCTGACCAAGATAGAATAAGGGAACAAATTTGATGTAAGATTAAAAAGACATAATTCAAGTACAAGTGGTCCTCAGTTAGCCATTCCAATTGGGACTGGCAATTTGGTCACTACATAATGTAAAACTAAGTGAGGTTGTCAGAGTGCTTATGATATTACTTCATCTTTCCCTTCATTTACAGACCTACAAAGGTTGTAAATGTGAGAATTGGTTGCAAATTACTTTTTCATCATCATAGTAACTGAATGATTGCTGTACAAAGCAGTTGCTGAACAAGGACTACCTGTAAAGTCAACTATGGATTTATTTGGTGCTTTCATTCCACTTCAACATTAACAGTATTTCTAAGGCTAAAATTAGTTTCTTGGAGGAAAGATGGAACATTTATTTAAATCTTGGTATTCACCCAGAATAGATGCAATCTAAAATACAAAAAATATAAATCAATTAGGCTTTGTATGCCTAAATTATTTTGTTTGAGTTTTATGAAATGGAGAAAATAGCCATAAGAAATGTTTAAGATATCTTTTCCACCAATATAATCACAATGATTTCTTCTGGAAAGGTTATAAATTAGCAGAAATGAAATATATTTTGATTATAGGTGGTTTTCTTCTTGATTTCTAATTCTAATTAGAATTAGAATTCTAATTCTAATTCATATTAAAAGATATGGCTTATTTCCAATGCATTTCCTTCATTGAAAAAGTCTTTACTGTTGGCAACTTTATGTATCATTTGTTGCAAAGCTATTCCTCAACAAATGCACATAGATAACTTACATTCTATCAAAACCCTGCCTCTGAATCCATTTTTTGCAGCCTTCAATCTACTAAAAACCAGCTTCAGTAGGGGACCTTCACTTTTTTTATCTTGATTTATCTATGTACCATTAAAATTTTCATTGTATTTTTCAGTTTGTATCCTAATTTATGAATTACGGTACCCAAAATCTGTTAACTTAATGCATAAAACATCCAGGGCCCACTAATGTGGAATTAAAATTTCAACGATGTTCATACCAGTTTTACTCACAAAATTGTGATTGTTGCAGCATCCCCACGGTCATCTGATCATGATTTCTAATGCTCCCTGCCACCTTCTCATAAGCATAGTCAATGGGGAAGCTAACAGGAAGTTGGAAGTTCCTCCCACTCTTGCTATTGTTTTTGCACATCGGGGGTCATTCTGTTTTCTGTTTGGGTCAGTGGTTCTCAACCTGTGGGTCGGGACCCCTTTGGGAGTCGAATGACCCTTTCTTTTTTTTTTTATTAAAAAAGTTTTATAAAAAATTTTTACAATTAAATTTCAATTAAAAAAAACAACCCTTAACATCATTTCAATATATAACCCTCCATCGACTTCCCGGAACAATTTACACGTATATATATAAAAAAAAGAAAAAATTATTAATATAATTACTAAATTTAACATCAATTTGCTAATCTTATCTGTATAT
>JANHFM010003549.1:310687-322493 GCA_032468115.1 Grayia smithii | reverse complement strand
TGCTGCCACCACTGCCATCACAGCAACTGCCCCCCCCCTCGCCCCACCGAATGTATACTGGTAAATCTGGTGTATAAGACGCACCCAGATTTTAACCCCCTTTTTGGGGGTAAAAAGGTGCGTCTTACACTCCAATAAATACAGTAAACATTATTATGGGACAAAAAGCAGTATATAACCCCAGTCTATGTATAAATAATTAACAATTTCATGAAACATTTTATCTATACCTAGAGTGCAGATAAAACAATTGATCAGGAACAAAAAATTTCAGAGAACTCCAGAATGTTCCATCTCTCTTAGGACCATTCTAAACATCACTCTGGGAGCACTTCAGTGGTTTCCAGAAATAAATCATCCACCTACCCACCCCCACATAACTCCTGGTCTACACTGAACAACTTCAATTTCAAAGAAATTTAGGAGCATCTCCCCTGAATAGTATGGTTCGGAGTTTTATTATGTCCCATTCATAAATTGATGAATATGGTACATTCATATCTCTGCATAATTCAAAGGAGAAAAAAATTAACTAAATTAAACATTTGCAGAAATATAATGTTAAGTTGCATTACAAACATGCAAGAAGTAAAATACAGTCAGGTCTGCACAATGTATTTTAAGATTGGATTATCAGTTGAAGTTTATATTGAAGGCAGAATTATTTAGTGCTGCTATGTTTGTGTGTTTTGTTTAATAACTTACTTAACATGTATTAGCTGTGAACCTGAAGAAGTCGGCCTTCAAAGAATTAAAACTGGCTCCAAGTACCAAAGAGGAGGAGAAGGCTGGTCAGATACAGACTAGTGAAGTGTCACAAGACTCACTTTTTGAAAATATTGATAAATCTCAGGTGGAAACTGCTGATAGTGCAGGAAGTGGTGATCAAGATATGCACCAAGGGAAATGCAGACTGCAGAAAACAAATGGATATCATGAGGAACATGAGCAATTATCTGAAAAGGAAGGAGATGCTTCAGAACATCATCACCTACATCTTTCAAGCTGCCATGAATGTTTGGAACTGGAGAACAGTACAATTGAGTCAGTTAAATTTGCCTCAGCAGAAAACATCCCAGATCTTCCGGATGATTATAGTGGCAGTGTAGAAGAAGCTAGTGGTGACTATATAACAGGAAATATGCAAAGAGCATACTTGACTGGAAAGCCTCCTAATATTTTAATTTATCTTGGTTCTGATTCTAAAAAAGTGAAATTTGAAGAAATAAAATCAGTCATAATGGATTGTGTTGATATTAATGCGTACACCATCTACCAGTTGTTAGAGAAACAAGTTCTGACTGTTCCTTGGGTTGACAATGCATTGCTTCTGATCATTGCTGAATCAGAACCCATTTCAGATGCTGTGTCTAAACAATTTCTAGCTTTCATGTCAAAAGGTGGGAAGATTTTGGGACTTTCTGCCTCTTTCACATTTGGTGGTGTAAAACTAAAAAGTAAGAATGAAATAATGGACACGATACAAGCATTAGTTTTTTCAAAAGATAAGAACAATGAAATTAAATTAAATGCTCTAGCTAGTGGAAAAATTTTTGAGGTGGACATTTCAGAAAAACTTAATCCCATAAAGCCACTTGGTTATTTTGACAGTCCGGATAAAGATATGATGATTGTTCATTTATCATATGGAAATAATGGAGGAGAAGCAATTCTTTCTCAGGTACAGTATAAACAAGTTCTATTTTATTCGTTATTTTTCAGATATTTCTTAAATAATGCTGTTTGCAGAATGGTGGTAAATGGTAGGCACAATGTTGGGTAACAGCCTATGCAAGCTAGTGTTAAATGTATTAGAAAGTTGGTGAACGATGGTTTGGATTCAGAGTACCTTTTCATAAACCGAAAGCACTTCAATGTTTCAAAATAAATGAGAAACATGTCATTGACCTGTTTGGCTGTGGGTCTTTCTACATCTTGTTGTTATTCTGAAGAGTCCCTTAACTCATGGTGGTAATTTGGAAGTTGAAATAGATTATAATGAGAGAGATTGAAAAGCCTTAACATGTGGGTAAGGAGGGAGGGAGAGAGAGTAAGTTCTTGGGAAATTTAAAGTAATTTTAAGGTAAGTGGAAGGTCTGATATAATGTGTAATTCCCATTTATTCTTCTTTCATGGTAGGATTATATGCTGAATTTCCAACTATAAAAAGATGGTATTTCAGTAGCATGATTTAAGTCAGTGGGGGATTCTGGGAGTTGAAGTCCACCCATCTTAATGTCACCAAGGTTGAGAAACACTAAGTGTGAATTTTATATACAGATGGCCTACACTATCCCCATTTTCATGTGACATAATTGATAGAGACCAAACCTCAATATACTCAATATAAGTATGTTAAAAGGTTTCTATCAACCTATAACTTGAACCTTGTTTTTTTATTACTTTATCCTGGCCTAGAATTGTGGATAGACTTTGGTACTTTTGTAAAATGTTTTGTTTAAGATTAGGTTTAAGTTATATAGTGCAGCAAAGAAACCAGTGTAAGGCACTGAATAACTTGCTCTGAATAAGGCCAACTGCTGCTAGGAATCCATTTAGAGCCCTACAACTGGGAACACCTAGCTAGTTAAATTCCTATCATTAACCAGTACAAAGGAAATCATTATGCAAGATCTTCATCTGGGAGGACAAAAAGAAACAAATGCAGATGACTATTCTGGGAGGAAGAAAGCACCATAGGCTCTGGAACCTAACCCCGTAATTCTTACAGACTCAGGTTCTCATTATTTGTAATTTTGTTCTTCCTTATTTTTCACTAGAATGGAATATCATGAGTAGGACCATTGTAATGTTTTAAATGGATTCTAGTTAAATTGAGGCAACAGTGTTAGATTTTTTTAACAAAAAACAGTGATACTATTACTTCTCATAAGATTATCACTGTTGCCTTTTATATTGCCTCTATTTAGATGCAATTCAATTAATAATGTTTTATTACTAGTTTTGTTTAGTTACTTTATATACTTGTGAATAAACTGAGAATTTTAGGTGCCAAAATATACCCAAAACATTGGATTAGATTTATCCACGAGTATATAAGTTAATACTTTTTAAAGTACCTTTATATTCTGTATATATTCTTATATAAGCTGTTCCATAGATAATTCTGAAATTTTTAATTAAAATACCATGAAAAAATAAGGGCTAGCTTATTTACAGATGGGGTAATAGGTAATAGTTTGAAAGGTGTTTTCAATAAAAATCAATTTTTCTGCCTTGCCTTTATAGGCACATTTGGAAGTGAATATCAAAAGTTTATCTCGACCTAAGGATGACTTCAATCTGCTCAAAATAAGCAACACCAGAAGATATGATGTACTTGTTGAAATCCTGAAGCTATTAGGGTTGAGCTGTGAATTAAGTACTGTTCCGTCTTTAACGCCTCTTTATCTACTCTCATCTGAAATGGTAGGTTTTGGTTTAAATAAATAAGTACATTTCTCATTTGCCTCTTTTCTAAACTAAAAAGCCGCAAATGTCACAACCTTTCCTCATAGGGAAACTGCTCCATCCCATAATTGTCTTAGTTGCTCTACTGTATCCTTTTTGCAGTATAGTAACTAGAACTGTGTGCAATATTCCAGATACAGTTACCTCATTGATTTATATAAGGACATTATAATGTTGTCACTTAATTTTTAATAGCATTATTAAAAATATTATTACCCTTTGATATGTTGTTGGCTTTTCTTTTCTTTTTTTTTGCAGTGGATATACACCTTGATAACACTTTCTTTGAATTCTTTCCCATTATTCCAAGATGGCTTTCTTCATCAATCACTGGTAGTTCTGATACAATTAGCTTCTATGAGTAGTTGGGATTTTTGGCACCAATGTGCCTCACTTTATCCTTGTTCACATCTGCCATTTTAACCTCCATTCCCCTAATGTGCAGAGATCCCTTTGGAGCTCTTCACAATCCCCTGTTCTTACCACTGAGAGCCTAAGGTGCATGAAGCTGCCCAGACCAGAAAACTAGAAAGTGCTAAAAAGAGGTGTTAAATGTGAGATTTTTTTGTCTGTGTGAATTTTCTGAATGTTTTTCTGACTGGAGCTACCTACTGGGCCACCTGTTCCCTAGCAGCCAGCATGTGGAATCAGCCCATGAGAAGGAGGAAATTTTGAATTTAAAATAGGAACCCACATGCCTAATGGCACACAGCCTAAAAAGAGAAAAAATAGAATTTATCTTCAAACTATATTTAAACAATCAGACAAAACATGGATTTTAAATAGCTTTTATGTGTCTCCTGATATCCTAACTCTCAATTCTATATAATAAAATGACCAAAAATATGTATGCATATCTGTTTTGCTTCTTTTAATAAATATTTCTTGCAGCAAAACTATCCACTGCTTATACTATTCACTACTTTTCAATCTGCATCTGTGTGTCTTAACAATTACTCCATCCATTTTATCATATTTTGTAAACATAATTAATAAAAATTTGTTTGAAATAACTATATTGCAGAAGACATTTATGAACCATAGAAGCCATTGTTAATAAGCAGAAGTTATTTTTGGAAATTATGAATAACTAAGGAATTTAATGGAAAGATGCAACATTACTTGACTGTCCATTTAAAAAAATATTTTATTAGATTTACATATTTTATGGTATTGTTAGAAATTTATAAAATATGATTGGAATTCAAAAAGTTACTGTGTTTGTTGAAAACAATTACCACAAGATGGCACTTCTGAGCTGCTTTACAATATAATTCTATGTTGTATATGTATCTTTAAAATAACTAATCTCTGCAATTAGATTTAGTTTTAATACGATTATTTAAAAAAAGTAATACTATTTAATCAGTCATTGCATTTACAGTTTTGAAAGTTTTAAGTAGCTCAAAAATTTTAGAAAATATTTAAATGAAACAACACTGCATGCTATGTTACATAGTCTTAGAGAATTTTCATACTAAGCAAAAAGGGTTATGTAATTAAATGACTGAATGTACAGAAAACTGGAGTTCTAAACTTTTATTCTGAAAAGCTTTCTGGGTGCTCACACTTAATCCTACCTTTTGCTTTAGATTGGTAGTTTACAGTTTCTATTGCCATTATCTGTCTTCTGGAGGCACCTCACCTAGTGTCTTTCTATAACCCTGACATTTGAGAGAGAGATTTCATATCCTTTGCTGCCTATTTGTTATTAAAAGATAAATGAAATGAAATATTTAATAATGGCACCACCCTGCCATGTAATAGAGGCATGTTATTACAAGATTATCATGGGGAGATAAACCAATATCACCAGAGATTAACAAAATCACATTTTATTTATAAAATTAAATGGGAATGCACATTTTATTTATAAAATTATATCGGAATGCAATTATATGGGAATGCAAACTTTTAGAGCAGATTAGGTCTATATATATTTTTTGAAATAATGTAATGCAGTTACTAAGGGTGGTACCTTATCTTGAGCATCTTAATTTGCTCTTGATATTTTCTTAGATGAGATTAGAATATTTTTTTCTTGATCTCTGGAAAGTAGATCAGTTGACTGCAAAGTACAAGTATGGCACTCAGCTACTCTAGTGGTTATAGATTATGTTTGACTGAAGCCACTGACTGCTTCCACTTTCTGGAAGTGATCTCCAGCTTTGCTCAAAATGGATCTGTTCATTGAAAAAAACAAAAATGACAAGATTTTTGTAAAATTTTAATTTTATTATTTCATTTCTTTTCACCAAATTTTCAGGAATTAATAAAAGTTTCATGAGGAAAAGGGATAAAAATGAAAAGAAAGATGATTAATGTTTAAACTAGTTCTTTATGGAACAGTCTATAAACATTTAATTTGACTACAGATGTCATTAACTGTAGATATGAGGATAGGTTGCTTTAAAGATTCCCAAACTGAGAAAGGAAGAATAAAGTTATTTTTTTGCCACATTTTTGAAAACATAATATCCAGTGAAACTTGCCAATAAGAAAAAAAATTAACTTGTCAGAACAGATCAAGTGTTTATAACTATGATACAGGTTGCCAAGCCAAAAAAATATCTAAAAGTGAAATACAAAGTAGGAAGAATAGATTGAAGAATGGTTTATACAGGTTTTCAGATTTGCGATTGTTTTGGTACTAAGTTGGTTTAATGGACCATGGAGGGAAGAACTGTTATCCTTGAATACTAATAAATTCAAAACATATCATTTAAGAGCCATGGTGGTGCAGTGGTTAGAATGCAGTATGGCAGGCTAATTCTGATGACTGCCAGCAGTTGGATTCTCACTGGCTCGAGGTTGACTCAGCCTTCCATCCTTCTGAGGTCAGTAAAATAAGTCCCAGATTGTTGTGAGCAACCTGCTGACTCTTTAAAATTCTTAGAGAGGTTTATAAAGTACTTACGAAGCGGTAAGTGCTATTGCTACCATATTTATACTGATTTATACCATTTCTGCCTGAACTATTACATAAATGATATATGGATAGTCCTCACTTAACGACCCTAATTGGGATCAGCAACTCTATTGCTAAGCAATCTGGTCACTAAGCAAAAATGCCATGTGACTTCTCCACTTAATGACAGCAGTTCCAGCAATCCTACTTGCTGTTTCTGAATAAATTCCATGCAGTAGTTATACAAGGAGCCACTCAAACCAAGCTATGGAAAAAGTTAAGGGGCCCTTCTCCATCTCAACCCCTTTTTATCCATCACTGCCCCATCTTTGCTCTTTTTGCTATCCATTCACCCACTGCTGCCAGTTGCTCCTTCTGCCCAGGCTTGCATGCCACTACCTTATCTTTTGCACCGCATGGCATTACCATACCAGCCAGAGCCGCCTTTCACATGCTGGCTGAATTCTTTTACAAAAGAAGGCCCTAACTTGCACATAATAGAAGACTCTGCCCCAGTTGCCCCAGTATGAAAGCGGGCAGTTTGGAAGAAGACCCCAGCTGGTATAGTAATGGTTTGGGGTAATGGCAGTGGCAGGCAGGACTGGGTACTAAGGTCAGCAGCAAGTAGCCAGGCTGTCTGAATTCAGGTGGGCTTGAATTTTGTCCACATGATTGGGAGCAATGCAAGAACATTGCAACTTTGAGAAATTGTGTATTCTTTTCTTCAGCAGTGTCAAATAGTTGTTGAACAAATGGGCATTAAACAAGGACTGCCTGTAAACTGAAATAAATAATTTCAACAGACATAAATTTAACTACCTTGCCCAGAATATTTTGAAATCAACTAAGTTATCTGTTGTTTTGCTAAGATATCCAGGTGAAACTTTTGTTATTTAGTTTGGCTGGAATTGTTATGGTAATCTTGAACCTGTAGAATGGAATTCTGCAATCTTTGTAACTAAAAATCAGCTGAAACTTAACTGCTAAAATCCAACATGGTGCTATTTTATTCTGATTACCTGAGGACAATATAAAATACTAAAAAGAAGTTAATAGCAGTTACAGTTTGTTCCAGTAAATAGAATGGAACATATTTCAGTAGGTTTTAAGCATTTCTGTGAAAATGCAACATGTATTTCTATTTCAGATTATGTGTTTTCATTTTATGACAATGTTTAGCCTTTGACCTAACCACTTTCTTAAAATAAACCATTTGTTGGTGAGAACAGCTGCTGAAGAGATTGTTTCCAGACTGCTCTCATAGCACTAACTGACAGAAAGTAAACTAGAGTGTCCATTAGAAAAGCTGAGGATTGCAGATTCACCTATAACATAGTTGCATTATATTTCTATCATATGCTATGTCTTTCATGTTTGAAAACATGCCTTTAATGAGAGTATAAAGCTGAAATAAAACCTAGAAGCAGTTGCAGTTTGACTGTCTGATAAATATTGAATGATTTTTTTTCTTAAAAGTCCCAAGTATTTTAGAAAAGGTTGGGAATCTCTTAGCTATAGATGTTGCTGAAATGTAGGCTCAGCTTCCTACAATAAATTATTATAATATGGAATATTGAGATTTGTAATAGTAATAAAATTTGGAAGGACACAGGCTCCTCATCCCTGCTAAGAAGACAGAATGGGAACAAGTTGAGGTATTATTTTTGCAATATAGATATTTATTAAAATCATTGACCTCTGTGTTGGCTTCTGTTCATATTAATTTTTATTTTAATTGTGACTTTAATAATAGTATATCATAAGTGGTAGTATCAATAAAATAATATGCAGTTTGCTATATGTAATAAATAATATAACTATAAATGACATTTACAGCTACCATACCATAACTTAATCACAAACAATGGTCAAGGCATCCATTCCATCCCCTAAATTTTGCAATATAAACTCATAAGTTTTTAGCAGTGCCATCTTGACCATCCATATTTATTTATGTATTTAATTTTATAAAATTTATTTATATAGAATTTATATGGCTACCCACTCACTTTCATTAACTGTAGGTGCTTATATTTTAATTTATCACATTTTAGAACCACTCATCTTTGAGGTACTCAAAGACAGTTATACTCCAGACTTTTTGAATTTAAATCAACATAACAGTATGATTTTATTTGGAAGTAACATTGAAATACCATTCAAAACATAAGTCAGATGAAGGACAATATTCATTTTAATAACATTAATTTTATCTCCACAAATTAATCATCGTTAATTCACCTAAAACATGCAAATTAATATCTTCTCAAATATTTAATATTTATTTCCAAACTTTTACCAATATTTTTGAGAATATAGAATTCTAAGTAATTAATATCAGTAGAAATTATAAATAATTTCTTTTATTTTAATAATTGGATTATATATTTTAATATATTATATATTATATATATAATGTATTATATATATATAATATATTAATATATATTAATATATAATATATTAATATATATATATATTAACCCATTTTAATAATTGGATTATATATTTAAGCACAAAGGAAGTAGATAGGACTTAACAAATTAATCATGTGGGCCAAATACTTTCCAAAATGCATTTATATAAAATTAAGCAGAGACATCAAATACTTATTAAGAAGTTAATGTGGGTTCACATCTTTTTGGAGAACAGATATAAAGTCTTAGTTTTGATATGTGTATTTTATATTGTCTTGTAATTTTATTTTATATCAAACAGATTCTCCACAATACTTTTTTAGAATTGCTCAGAAGAAATATGATCACAGAAGGATTAATCACATCCAGCAAGGTGTCTCTTAAGTTCGTATCATCTTGCACCGAAAATATGGAAATAACACCTTTCCTCATTCCAGTAGTTACTGATACGGAAGCATTCTCATCTGAAAATTTTAGTTTTGAGAGATATAAACAAAACCTTGATACCAGAATCTTGGGAAAATTAGTCTTGTTTTCTGAAGTTACTACGACTACAATGAATCTTCTTGATGGGTAAGAGATTCTGGTAATATTAATTTCACTATGAGAGAGAGAGACTTGGCAAAAAAAATGTGCAATCTTTTCTTTGGGACTTCCATTCTCTTAGTTTATTGAAAACAAGTGGTAAGAAACTGTAAAAGCTTGCTAGAAAATTTAAAGGTATGCATTTTTTCCAATAACAAGAATGGTGGTTGATATTGTCCAAATGAATATGAGTGATCAGATAATCTTTCAGACAAACTGATTAGAAGATAATCTCTTCCTATTTCACCCAAGTTATTTTTATTGCAATCTTGTAATTTTGTAGGAACTTTGTTCCAATTGTGATCATAGTAATTTTGACTGAATTGAGCCCGTATCTGCTTATATTGTTTGTAGAAGATGTAACGTATCAGCCATGTTTTCCTAATCTTTACTGCTTGTACTGTACTAGGTTTTTTTGACTTTTTGTTAGTATGATTGGATATATTTCTGATCGGTCAAATACAATTAAAGTGCTGTAATTATAAATGTGCATTATACAATTTTCAGGATAAACCCTTTCACAATGCACTCCAACTGAGCTGATTGGCAAGTGGACATTATGAATATTGCTGTTTTAATACCAAATTTCAGTTTTCTCACACTGTATGTTTTGTGATTCAATCATATTAAAACATATGTTTAATTATTTGTTATGCTGAAAGCTGTCCTTAAGTGCATAAGATAATTAGAACACATATTTATTTGGTTACCTGGAAATGAAGATCAAAAATTTATTAACAATGCCACCATAGTTTATGGTTCATTATTATCTTGCATTTTGTATGTGGATGAGAGCATAGTTGAATGTTAAATTCATAGTTGAATTCTCTTAACTCCTTCTATGTCTATAGGAATAACCCAATAATTATTTCGTTTGATATTTGATATTATGGTAAAGATTTTTTCTACAGATTCTCTAAGTGACCAAGTTATATAACAATATAACATTTTCTTAAATAAAAATGCCAGTTACTCATAAAGGGATGGCTGAGGTATAATGATTAAGATAAAAAAGTACTCATATCATCCATAATTTCAAACTGAATATTGGCATCTATAAAGTTTTTAAAATATGGGGAAAAGTCCTAGAAAAGAATTAATGGCTCTATCTCTTAAATACCTGAGGACTAGTTTAGAGAGCAGTAGCATCCATAGGAAAATCAGGAAGTCAGATGGTGATTGCAGCAGCATGATCAAAGACACACACACACACAGTATTTGCATATGATAGCAGCACTCTAGGTGCTGGAACCCCCATTTTATCTTATTTAGCCCCCCCTCCCCAATGTTGCTGAAAAAAGCTGTGGTGGCGCAGTGGTAAGAATGCAGTATTGCAAGCTACCTTTGAATTCCATTGTCAGGAGTTTGATCCTGACTGCCTTAAGATTGACTCAATCTTTCATCCTTCTGAAGTCGGTAAAATAAGGATCCAGCTTATTGGGGGCAATATGCTGACTCTGTAAACCTCTTAGAGAGGGCGGTAAAGCATTGTGAAGTGGTATATAAGTCTGGTATATAAGTCTTAAGTATTAATGCTAAAAAATTATTGAACATAGCACCACAAGAATTGAAGTAAATGGCTTGGCAAAATTATTTAGACAATCGAGCAGAGCACTACAAATGAAAAATGCAGCGACAAAAAAGAGGAAAGGAAATTTATCAAAATCTCTCATAAACCTATTATGCAACCCAAGTTCTTTGTTGATGTTCTCTAGCTTGGTAATGAAATGCCTGCAAGAAGACAACCAAGCACCAAGGACCCCACAGTTCAACCTTGAATTATAAGTATTCTCTTCCACTGATATACAGATTTTACTGTAATGCTGAGATGCAATAGAAGTCTTGATTATTTAAATATCTGCAGCAGAAAAATCAAGATGCAACCAAACATGGCTGGAATTACTGATTATTAATAAGTAGAGTGAACAAGTCTGTTTACTCTTATTACTAAATGGGTTAATTTTATATATTTACCTAAAGCTATCGTTCTGAAAATAGCAACTTTATGGATGCAGGCAACAGTGTTAATATTGATAAAAATATAGAAATTTGTGAAATAATTTTAAAGAGGTTATGTATGGCTACCTTATAACCTATTTATAAAAACAGTATAAATTGTTTTTATTCAAAATGTACTTGGTTAAAATATGTAATGATAATAATGAATTGGTTTGTAGGTTCACAAATTCATTGTTTTATATTTATACTATTTTGTTCCTAAGTAATTGGTTCTCTAAGAAAAACAACATTTTCTAATTTTTAAAATACGTATTTGGTTTATTATCAGGGGATCTAGAACTAAAAGAAAAGAATATACTTTTTAATTTGTTTAAACTAGTTCAAAAGTGCCCAGCGCCCCGTGCGCTCGCATAGGGCCGCCCTCCTCAGGGTGCCATCGGCCAAACAATGTCGGTTGGTGGCATCC
>JANHFM010003549.1:280876-290936 GCA_032468115.1 Grayia smithii | reverse complement strand
TATTGGCCAAGTGTGATTGGACACACAAGGAATTTGTCTTGGTGTATACTCTCTCGGTGTACATAAAAGAAAAGATATATTTGTCACGAATCACAAGGTACAACTCTTAATGATAGTCATAGGGAACAAATAAGCAATTGAATCATATTAGGAAACAGTCAGTTTCCTAGTTCAATTAGTTCAATTACAAATTTTAATTAGTTTTTATTAATCAAGAAGTAATACAAATAATTATAAGAACAGTAAGACTGTGAAATATGGATAAAAAGCATATATACCTCTGAGTTTTATTTCAAGACAAAACAATACTATGCTTTAAGTGAAATTTGGCAATTTGCATTTCATTTTTGGAAAAAAAAATGGACCTCTACTTCGATTGTAGAATTTCTATGGCTTCCTAAATTTAGTTCAATTATTCTTTCATGGCTTGTGTCCAAAATCATCACAAAACTATATTTCTGTTCACAAAATTCAGGATTAAAGGTTGACTTGCTCATTCATCTCCATTGTACACTATTCCCTAGTATTCTTTACATCTAGACAGCCAGGACTGGCTTTTTGTTTGGAGAGGGGCAGGGAGGGCTGTGGGTAAAGCACAAAAAAAAAGAGTCTGTACACCTGATTCTGCAAATTCAGCTTACTTCATCAAAATCAAATCAAGTGATATCAATTAGGGAAGTGTGATGTTTTGCAGGAAAACGGGAAAATGTAAAGTTGGACAATGTGCAATTACAATTACAATTCATTTTATAAAAATCTGCTTAGTATGCAATTTTGCATAAATACTGAAACTGGAAAGGCAGTTCAAGAACATTTAACTTGTAGGTTATGATGACCCTTTTCTTAGCCACTCTGAATGTAGCATTCTCTAATTGGCTTATTTTGGCATTGAATTATTGATATTCTCTTATTGAAAATTAAGTGCAAACTCTGCTCCATTTAAGAAGTTATGCAAATGCAATATGACTGTACAACATTTCTACTTCAAAAAAAAAAGGTGATTCAGATCAAGCCTGGGCATGCACATAACATCTGTCAGCCATATAAGGCAGGCCAGATCCAGAAACTAATATCATCTCAAAAATTACTTTTATTGGAACAGCTATAGTGACAGAGTTGTAAGTCTGAATGTTCTTTCCCTTTATCTTCATTTGAATCCAGGAGGGGCTATTCTGAAACTTTTTCTTAGATTAGTTTCTTGGAAATTACTCAGGCCCCATTTACCTGATTGTTGCATTCATAGAGGCTTTTTCATCTGTCTTTCCAGGGCCTCTCCTTATGCTGTCTACATCATTTGTGAGTAATTTCTTAAACCAAATACATATTTTCTGGGATTATACTAAAGTTGTGATGAAAATTTTTCTTAAGTATATTTATACTCCTTAAGAAAATTTTTCAAAAATCAAGTCCAGTCATGTAGTGTCAACTTATGACCGTAACATTCTGGGCTCTATTGTGGTTGTAAAACAAGGATTATCTGTACAATAATTAAATATCTTAGAACATATTTACTAATTATTGTACAGGTAATCCTTGATTTATAACCAAAATAAAGCCTGAAATGTGGGTCATAGGTTGTTATGGTCAGAAGTTGACATTATATGACTGGACTTGATTTTACAATCATTGTACGACAGTCATACAATGAGTCATATTGTTTATGATACATCTGTTCACTCATCTGAAACATTTGGAGTGGAGGTTTTGGTGGAAAGCTCTCCACAGCCTTTGGCATGCACCTTAGATACAGCTACTCCGTCATATGTTTTTCTTTTAATCACTTCAATAATAATAACCCTAACCCTTCTTTTAATTGATTTTAATAGCTTTTTTCATGTTATTTTCATTTTTATTCCATATTTTTTGTTCTACAACAATCAATTTATGAAAATATAAAGTTGGTTTTAACCAGCTAATTAAAATCTCAGGCAAATCACACTTTGTTTTTACTTGGTATGTAGATTGACTTGTTCCAATCGTTTAATAATAATCTCTCAATTTGCTGGCATGGCTTAGAATCTTTACTGTTCTTACTCTATTATATTATTATTATAATTTTATGATGCCTATATTACTTTTTAATCTCAAGATGGCTGTTAGTAATATTTTTGTAGCTACTAATAGCAATAAATACTTAGACTTATATACAACTCCATAGTGTTTTACACCACTCTCTAAGCGGTTTACAAAGTCAGCATATTGCAACAATCTGGGTCCTCATTTAACTCATTTTATTTCCCATTATAATTTTCCCATTTTTATATTTGTGCCCTTTTTGTGTAATATAACAGAGCACCAGTAAATCACATGTAATATAACATTAATATCATTATTATAATGTATTAATAGTAATAATACATAATATAAATAATACCTTGTTTTAGGCAAATGTGTAGGTTTGGGGTTGAAAATGTGGTACAGTGCAATGTTCATAATGTACACATTGTAGTTTAATTTCTTAATTAACTTTGAAAATAACTTACATACACACGCACAGAATCTAATTTCTGTTTGTTTATTCATTGATCAGGTTTATATTGCAGTTTCATTTGCAAATTGACTCTAAGTTTCAAATATATCAGTCCAGTAAACTAGGAAACAATTCCAACTAAATCATATTACTGTACTCTAAGGAATAATCATACCAAAATAACTTTTATTTACTGCAATGAATTATGCAATTCATTAGTATATATACTTTTATTTCTTCTTCCTGCCTGTATTCTTTTTGTTAAGATTTCCGCATCGATATTTTTCTATCAAACATAAGTAAACCAATACTCCAAAGCCTTGCACTTCAGAATCCAATAGTGTGCCTTTTGTAACGTTCAGAATTTTAATGCATTTTAGTACTAATTCAGCACGGCCTATGTACTCCTCAGGGAAGGTCTTTAAAAATAGGATTAACTTCTAGAGAATGCATTAGCAATGCCATAGAAATAGGCAAAGCTCTAACTTGCCTAATAGATTGTGCCATGATTCAAATCCTAACATCCCCTCCCTTTTTTATTGACAGCTTTTCATTGAACGTCTAGAAGCATTTGTATGTTTTAAGAGTTAGATGGTTTGCATAAACCTAGGCTGATCTCATATTCACTTTCTGAAATTAATTCAACACTGCTTTACATTTTAATCCACAACAGATTGATTTTAGGAAGGTCAGAGCAGTCTGAGAAAATGAAAGAAAAACTCCACTTAAAACAACTAATTTCAGTTCCCAGAACAACATATAGCTTCTTTTTCATTGTGGCACTTAGCCAGCTGTAGAAGACTTGTTCCTCCTGCAGAATATATCAAACAGCGTTGTTTGATGTGAGCCACGGAAAGTTGAACTAATTAAATTTAGCTTCATTAATCAATTAGAGTTTGCAAATTGCTATATTCGGAAAGCCTTCAAGATAATAGACTGTCTCTTTTGGACCATAAGTCTTAATAGCCAAATGATTCTTCAGTGGCAATATAAGCAGAAGTTCACAAAAAAACAGTTTTGTGGTTTTTCTATTATTTAGATGCATAGTTGCTAATACAGAAAATAGTTACTTGCAAGAAGTACACAATATGCTCCAAATGGATATTGATTCATTAAATATTTTTTTTCAGGTATAGCTCTGTTAATGATGGGGAGTAGATCACTGATAACAATATTGCTACAAATGTGTAACAGTTTAATAAAATAAAACAATAGAACTAATCCATTGAATTTGTAAGTCTGCTTAAAAAAATGTTTATTCAGGAAAACTGACCAAATAGGAGGAAGAAAATAGGTTGGATATGTTTGCCATCTTGAGTTATTTGTAAAAATAATGAAGGTGGGATACAAATAAATAAATATTTTTAAATGCTTAATTTACAAATTAATCATATCCAAGGAGCTTACATGGTTAGTTATTTGTGTACTTGCTAGTGAATATACATGCTTTCTTGTGTGTATACATTCATAGTTTTTTTTTTACAAAACAATAATCTAGCATATCCTTGAGCATGGATTTTTACACAAGTCGCATACCAATTTCCAACTACCATATAATGTAAATGTTTATTGTATATAAAGTATCTGGAGGTATTTACCTGATAGTCTAGTCACTACTGAAAACAAAATGCTGAATTAGATTACGGTACTTTTCCTTTGATCACCTATGTCTATTTTAATATTTTATAAAGTATATTGATCATGCATAATCACTTTTTAATTATTTATTGCAAATAAGTATGAATGGAATATAATATTGGTGCATCTAAAAAAGTTTCTTCTGCCAACCTAGCAGTTCGAAAGCGCATAAAAAATGCAAGTAGAAAAATAGGGATCACCTTTGGTGGGAAGGTAACAGCATTCGTGTGCCTTTGGCATTTAGTCAGGCCGGCCACATGACCATGGAGACATCTTTGGACAGCACTGGCTCTTCGGCTTTGAAACTGAGATGAGCACCGCCCCCTAGAGTCGGAAACGACTAGCACATATGTGCGAAGGGAACCTTTGCCTTTACCTTAAAAAGCTTGGAATGATTGGCATGAAATTTAATTTAGAAGATATCAAATGAAGGCTGTCATCTTTTAAAAGTGGAAGACTTCTTAAGTAAGGCTTGAATCTATAAAAAAACTAGTATCTTGACTTTGTAAAACTGAACAAAATACCATTCTTATCTATTTGTATCAGAAAGAGAAGAATTGTTAATTGCACTGCATGAGGGCATATTATCATCCTGAGGTTGACCATCTGTAGTTTCTGGGTTTGATTTTTTTCCATTTTTAAATAGATAATCCATTCTCCAATAATTCCCAAGAAGTTCCTTCAGCATCCTTGAATATAATATATCTGGATCTATGCCCTGAGAATTCAGTGGTTTTAATGCATCCATATATTGTTTCTTGTATGTTTTCAAGACTCTCTTGTAAGAGAAGACCATAGTCAAATAGGAATCTAGTAGTTCTGTCTTGTCTCCATCACCCATTAATAAATTAATAAATCAACATATTTCTGAACCTGCAGACAATAGAAGGCTTACTTCTATTTTTCTTCTTTCTTCAAACAGTAAAAACATTTCTTGTTTTGAGCATTCTTTACATACAGGGCTACTGTATTTGGAGACAAGAAGTCAAGAAGTTCTAATAGGTGGAACCAATTAGCTTTTTCCATATCCTTTTTTGAAAGGTCTTAATTGTGATAAACCCTAATCTTCCCTTATTCAGAACTTCCAATGACTTGCAAGGATTATTTGTTACATTTCTGTCCTCCTACAGTATGAATTTTGGAGAACATTTTATAAAATGGCTGAAGTCTATATTTCATACAAGGATGCCCACTACTATTATTGGAAATCTAACAAAATATGAGATTTTAAAAGGAACAGGTCAGGGCTACCCACTCTCTTCCGTTCTTTTAGTCTTGCAATTCTGAATACAAACAAAGATAGGATGAGAAGATTGCAGGAGTAAAAATGAAAGTTAATAAATTTTGCACAAGATTCAATATGGTTTAGGAAGTTCCTTTAAAGGGGAGTTGAGATATTAATAGTTAAAGTCAAAGAATTTAGCAGGTTCCAAGATTATCAGAAGACAAAAAAAATTTGAAGATACAAGATCAAAAGTGATGAATAAAACGGGTTCTGATATCAAAAAGTTAAAGTACTTGGTCAATGCTATGGTAAATATGAATTGTATGTTATTTCAAAATAACTATACTAAGGCATGGAATGAAGTTAAGATATCTGTGTTAGAAAGGAGTATACAACTGTCATTGTTGGGGAGAATTTCTGTGATTAAGATGAATATTTGCCCAGAACGTTACTTTTGTTTTAGGCAAAAACAAACACCACCAATTAAATATGAGGTGTTACAAGAAAAAAAAGAAAGGATGATTAGGATTATAGTCATGGTTGGGGGAAATATACTGACTCTGTAAACCACTTAGACAGGCCTGTAAAGCACTGTGAAGCGGTATATAAGTCTAAGTGCTATTGCTACCTGATTTGAAATTATACTTTGCAGCATCTTATTTAGTTGGACAAAAAAATGGGTGCTGCTAACCAGCAGAAGACTTTTGATGATCGAATGACATGAGTTAAGATTTGGGTAGTATGAATATTTATGATATGACAATACTAAGGTAAATGTAGATTTTAAAAAATCATTTTATTAGATTTGCCATATTAAATATGGAATAGATACCAGGTTGTGTCCAAAAATATTTTTGTGGCTCTCAGCTGAAGAAACATTTTGTAGAAGAGAAATGGTAAGTAAACACAAATGACTAACAGTGTGATATATTTGAATTTTATTGAGAATGTAAAATAAAGTCAAGTTCCCCTGACTCTACCCCGAATTAAGAGTTTACATGGCCATAAAAAGAAAGTAATGTAAAATAAAATCAAGAGATATGGTGGCAGAGGAATACACTTATCAATGGGTTCACTTACGTACAGTTATTAGAAAGAAAGGAACTTTGGTTTTGAGCAGTGTAAGACTGAGTTTGAAGTAGAACTGTAAATAAATGATGAAATGTTACTGCTAAAATATATAAATTTCTATTGAAATTTGACTCAGAAGAACAAGTGAAAGAATGTATGGTAAAGTGGGATAAAACTGGTAGCAGTATACAAATGGAACAGAGGGAGAGTATGTGAATGAATGATTGAAATTTACATTATAATTCTAAAGAGAATTTCTATAGAATAATGCATTGTTTGTATATGTCACCAGAGAAAGTATCTAGAATGTATAAAGTTACACATTTATATTGGAAATGTTGTACAAGCGAGGAAATTTATTATGCCAGTGGTAGAGATGCAAAAAAGCCAGAAAATATTGGATTCAATTATATATACTAAAAGAAAAGATTTAATATTTAATTGAAATCAAAGAGTTTTCTTTTAGCACTGATTGATAAACATTGGAAAAAAGTCAGAACTTTGTTTTTATACATGATAATGTAGCAATTACTAATGCAAATTCAGTCAGTAGTAGTGTATGTAGCTTTCAGCTCCTCTGCTTACACAATGTCATCTTTCCAAAATCAATTGATTTTGACTTCTATACATTTTTGCTTTCTCATTGGTCAGAGGGCTAAGAACTTGGCTCCCATGAGATAGGAAACTTAGCTTCTCCTGAGTCTACAGATAGTGAAGTGAAAGACAGCAGATTTCTGGTCTCAACAATTGTCCAAGACCAAGGGTTATTGGAAACTATATATCCTATCCCTCAGGAAGATATCCTGACAAAAGGAAGAGCATTTGACTTCTTACATTATCAGAGAAAGAGCAGCTTCAAAGAAAATATTTCACTCTCCTTGCCTTCTAAAGACAATTGCCGTCAGAGTGCCAAGTTATGCTGTCCAAGTGTATTCATCAAAGAAGAGCCACCAATCTCACTTCAGTCCAGCACATCGCTAGGGAAGATCAGTCTAACCTCCAAAAAATATAATGAAGAAGTCTTGTCTTTTCACTACATCCCTCCCTTGAATAATTTGTCTTCATGGTTTTCAAGTTCCTTTTCTATTTATTGGTGGGAATAAATAAAGAATAAATGAGATAATTGTGTGGCACATAGATAATTAAAAAGAAGTGAAAGCAGCTTTAAACTTTGCATTCAAAAGATCAAGTGGAATGTATTAATCATTCCCTTTTTTATGTTTATACTGCTGGAGGGAACTAACATGGCAAGTATCAAAAGTATGATTTATTACCTGTTCCTGTTAGTCTAACTCACTATGCAACCATTTCATTCTACTGCTTGTATTGCTAA
This sequence comes from Grayia smithii, assembly GCA_032468115.1. Lineage (NCBI taxonomy): Eukaryota > Metazoa > Chordata > Lepidosauria > Squamata > Grayiidae > Grayia > Grayia smithii. Next base: position 283,199 of record JANHFM010003549.1, on the reverse strand, counting down.
GGTCACTGCTTGAAAACTACAGTATTTATGATTCAGAAGCTAAATAAAATCAGCCCACTTACCAGGAATTTATATGACAATATGACAAGAATCACAATTGATTCTTCATGAAAACATTATAATAAAATGTTTCAGTAAAAACTAGATTTTTATCTAATTTTATAAGTTTGTAATTCATTTATAGTGGATATTATTAACAAAAAAATGATATCAGTCCTACCTCTTTTGTTTTGGTTCTCTCTCTATAGCCCCCAGCTGCATTATCTAATCCCAATGAAGAAAATTAAGTCAATGTAAAACTATACTCTGTTTTTTTACAGAGAGGTCACGAATAGTCTGTCTTCCTTTGGTAGCCACCAATATTCCTATTACACTTCATTTATATAGTTGAAGGACTCAGGAGAACCAGCTGGGCTCCCTGTCTGCGCTCATCAAGTGTTAATTTCTGAAAGAGGTATTGCTGTCATGAACAAGTGCTGAAGGTACTCTGGTGGTCCTGCCAAACAACAAGAGCTCTTAATTAGTGCCAATGTTCAATCAGGCTGCTTAACCTGCCACAGAGCTGAGAAGGTCATGTTCCTTCCTTCAGCACTGCCAACAGAAAATACCCAAGAACAGCCCCCAAGTGTTTCTTTTACTTTAAGAATAAGTTGCTAAAGTAATAAGACACTTTTTTTTGACGATGAGGCACAAAGAATAGTATATCTGTTTTGGAAAACAAATTTCCACTGTAAATTTTTCAGAGGAATGCTTTTTATACTTCTTAATCATTGTAAATGCAATTTTTACTAATTCTCAGCTACTTCTGATTTTAATTTTGAGTGTTTAAGTGAATAAATGTTTGTTAGTTTCTGAGCATTATTTTGTTCCTGTTTGTAGACAATTATAGAATTAAAACAGTAAATATTTTTTCTGAGAATTTCTTTATATGTTTCACAAATTAATGTATTTAATTATCATATCATATGAAGTGGGGGCTTGGTTTGTAGATATTAATAACCACATAGGAATAAGCTTTTCCCAGAATTTAGAACTGTGGCACACTAGTATTATTTACTTTGAGGGTAGAAATTCTCTTTCCACTTTCCTAAAATTAGCATTTATCTATAGGTATTTGTACAGGAAAACTAAATTTTATGGTAAAAACTTTCTTTCAACAGAGATTTAATAAATTTAATTTTAAGGAGTTTCAAGTTTAACCAGCAACTAAGGGGGAAATGTTAATATGTGTTTGGAAGGGGGTGGTTCTTAATTTCTGATAAAATTAAGAAAGGACTGAACTAAGAACATTTATGTTCTTTTTAAATTCATAGAGTAGCAATATTTTGGGTACATATTGTTTGTGGCTTATTTTCCTTTGAATATATGAAAATGGGAAAAATAAGAACAGTACTTGTTATTTTGCACATTAATTAAAATAGATTGAACACACCCAATGTATCTTTGTGTCTTGGAAAACTTTGTTTATATTGGAACATTTGCATTTGCATTGCAGTTTTACCATATATTGGCCAAGGGTTGCCACCCAGAAATGAATATATGTGTGAAGTCTCATTAATGTGCTTAATTAATTTAATTAATAATTTGGAGAGCATACTTTTAAACTACCAGTCTACTACATATTTGTTGCACTCTTTAAGTATCAGCATAAATGAATGGTTGATTTGATTTTTAACCATTTTTGCTGAATACCCTATAAATGGCTGGACTGTGTGTGTGTGTGTGTGTGTGTGTGTGTGCGCGCGCATTGTAAGAACCAGTTCTGTAGCTATAAATATGAGAGTTTGTAAGACAGTCCTGTTTATAAACCTATATGCATTATGAAAGAGTGCCATGTCTTTTCTTGAGTGATAATACATTGGAATGCTCTTTTGTGCAGGTGGATAGATGGCATGTTAATCCTCTTGTGTATATGCATGCTTATCATGGCAGCTATATTGTTCTGACAGTTTTACACCAGGCTAGAATAATTTAATGTTCAACAAGCTTGTTTGCCAACATTCTTACAGAACTGAACACATAGAATTTGTAGTTTTCCTCTCACTTTTTCATTATTCAGTTATGATTTTACATAATAGGTTGTTTTTTGTAAGGAAAAGGGATTTAGATTTGCAGTGCTTATATAGTACACTAACAATTTATTGAACTGCCTGGAAATAAATATGCTATATCTAATATATATACCGTATATTCCGGCGTATAAGACGACTGGGCGTATAAGACGACCCCCAACTTTTCCAGTTAATATAAAGAGTTTGGGATATACTCACCGTAAAAGACTACCCCTCTTCCAAAGCATACCAAATAAAAGTTAAAAAACATC
>JANHFM010003549.1:241395-262758 GCA_032468115.1 Grayia smithii | reverse complement strand
TCCAAGGTGGGTAAAATTGCTGGGGACAATATGCTGACTGTATAAACTGCTTAGAGATCACTTTAAAGCACTGTAAAGCACTATATAAGTGCTATTGCTATTGCTATTTTTCACACTTACAACCTTTCTAGCAATCCCACAATCAACGTGATCAAAATTCAGATGCTTGGCAATTGGTCCATGCTTATGACTGTTGCTGTACCCTTAAGGTCATGTGATTCCCTTTTGCAACCTTTTGACAAGCAAAGTCAATGGGGAAGCCCACTTAACAACCGTGTGTCTAATTTATCATCTGGCGTGATTCACTTAACAACTGTTGGGAAAGGTTGTAAAATGGGACAAAACTGACTTAACAGCTGTCTTGCTTAGCAATGGAAATTTTGGGCTCAATTGTGGTCATAAATCAAGGATTATCTGTCCTGGAATAAAAGGGGAATTTTATCAGCTGTACAGAGAAGAACGATTTAAGCTTTAAGGAGTTGGAGATGAGATAAAGGGAAAACACTACTTAGAAACTGAAAGAGTTAAAGATGACTGTCATTGTTCCTCCTCTTTTCCCTCCCTCCTCCTTGGATGTTGATCCTAATGTAGTTGGAAATCTCTGAAGCAGAATTATTCCAAAGATGGTTTTAATCCTTTGGGGAAATAAATCAGCTGCAATTAAGAATAGACTTGCTTTGCTTTTCATGCATTTTAACAACTTCGAGATTACTACATCTAGTTTTCCTGAAAAACTTCATCAAAATATATTCAGCTTTAAATATATACTATTAGGCAACTGGGAGGGAATACAATGGATATGTTTTCACTTAGATATAATTGCTTTTGAAAAACAAATAAAAGAATTGGTAAATAATACCAGTCTTTGTGATATAGGTATATTTTATCTGTAGCTGATTACAGAGCAGACTCCTTCAATAAGAACTTGATAGTTACTGGCAGTGTATCACTCTTAATATCACACCAAGAGGTTCATCTTAATGAGCATGAAAATAATACCAGCATGAAGTAGAAGCTCTATTGTTCATAATTAAAAAGTTTCAGTGGTGCATTAAGGCAAATAAAGTCATTATGATGACTGTACATTTCTGGAAAAAAATAGGGGGCTATCCAATTCCCATAATAACTTGAGAGTTTCATCTCTTTAGATTACTTATAAATCGTTCAGAAGATTTTTGACCATAATACAACTGTGGGTCTAGTAAATTTATTAAATTTAAACTCCTTAAATTTCTGGAAAAAAATAATGGGCTGCCCAATTCCCATTTATTTCTTATTCTAATTTATATGCTGCCCAACTCCCAAAGGACTCCAGGCAGCTTACAATAAAAACACAATAGCAATGCACAGTGAAAAATTTTAAAAACAAGTTTAAAACAATAAAACAACAGAAATACTAATACCTAGTCTGTGAGCAATCTTGAGCAACTGTGAGTCAAACTACAATCAAAGTGGTTGTTTCATTACATAATACCTTGGAAGAGTTTCATCTCTTTAGATCAGTGGTTCTCAACCTTCCTAATGCCGCAATCCTTTAATACAGTTCCTCGTGTTGTGGTGACCCCCAACCATAAAATTATTTCCGTTGCTACTTCCTAACTGTAATTTTGCTACGATTATGAATTGTAATGTAAACACCTGAAAGGCTGGTGTTTCCTCGACCTTTCTCACAAGGCAATGGCCGACATCTAACAAAAATCAGAGTCTACGGCACCTACTTCAAAATAGGACCTATTAGACTCGCCTGGAGACAGATAGAGGAGGGGTGTCTTGCTTCCTAAGACCATTGGAAATATGTGTTTTCCGATGGTCTTAGGCAACCCCTGTGAAAGGGTCATTCGACCCCCAAAGGGGTCACGACCACAGGTTGAGAACCACTGCTTTAGATCAATTAGTGGCACAGTCAGGAAAATAGTCAGTCCAGTGCATTCAGGTTCCATTAAGTAGAAAAAATATCCACCGGCAAGACTTGCAAAAATGTTCCCAAACAATACTTCAGCTTGCTGGAAATGTAAAAAAAACTACAGAACATACTATCATTTATGGTGGACATGCCCAACAGCAAAAAAATTCTGGGCAAAAATAAAAAACTGAATAGATAAAATAATAGAACAACCGATTGAGGGAAATCCAGAAACATTTTTGTTAGGAATATTTACGAAAAAATATACCAAAGAAACAAAATATTTGATCCTACATATCATAACAGCTTCACGTATAGTATATGCGCAAAAATGGAAACATGAAAATACACCAACAGAAAAAGAAGTGATACATAAAATTTTAGAATGTGCAGAAATGGATTAATTAACAAAAGAAATTAAAGAAAAAGAAGAGACAGATTATTACAAAATTTGGAATAAAAAGTATGATTGGCTTAAGATTAGAAAAAACAATGAATACAGGGGGAAATTTAAAATGTAAAATATGTATGTAATAAATGTATAGAAATGTATAAAACTTAGTTTATCAATGTTAGAAAATACAATGTAATTAAGGAAAAAGCGACAATGAAGAAAATGAACTGTGATAGATATATGGGGGGAAAGGTTCAGAAAACAAATAGGAAGAGGACCACTACGCAAAATGAGGATATACTTATTTGTTGTTTGTTTTGTGTTTGTTATAATGTTATAATAATTTTTTTTTAAATTAAAGAGTAGAAAAAATATATCCCCATCCTTATTATCTAACATGAGGAAAATAAATGGATATTAAAAAACTAAAAATCAGAGTAATATGAAATCTATGTGGATGTTATAAGTGGAGAAGCATGGCAAGTTTCATAGCTCTTGATGCACAGGCTTCAGAATTATAGACCTAAACCTGCTTTTTATAAGAGATATGGCTTTTTAATTTTCACAACAAAATTTACATGAAAGTTAGAATTTAAATTTACCAAATATAGAAGTTGCTGCAAAGGTTTTCAGACTTTCCTTTTTTATCATTATAAATATTTGTAACATTTTTGTTTTGAAATCAAATGTAATAACAATAAAAATGGAATATTGAGGAATAACTGCAAATAGATTCATGGGATCTTATGCAACAAGAAAAATGCTGGAAAGGATTGATGAAGCCCCTTCTTGTATTCATCAGCATTCAACAGAACTATTGATTGAGAACAGGAGATATCAGAATCCAGTCATCTCTCCCTCTCTCAATGATCCATCCATCCACCACCCATCCATCAGCTGCTACTGCTTTATTCTTTTGTGGATGACAGGTGGGGCACAGAAAGGTTAAAGATCCTTTCTGAAACACTTTATATTAGTCACAAGACTTTGTGAGTAGACAAGAGAAAGTAGTTTAATCACAAGATTCACCCTGTTTTAAGGTAGAGTTGTCAGTACTTTCCCTCCTCCTTTCCTACCAAGGTGTTTTGCAAGAGCAAGAACCAAAGAACTGTTGTTTTAAACAGCTTCTTGATACATAGCAAGTTTCTGGCATGACATTGGAGACATAAAATAATAGAAAATTAATTAATTGGGGATCAAACAAGCTAAAAATGAGTCTGAAATGCCAGACATTTTTTGTATGACTGGGGCATGGGATTTTTAGGAGAGCAAGTATAACTAACATGTCGTGGCACAATCATAATGTACATGTGTGATACAATTTCTGTGACAATATCACCATGGCTAAAATCAACATAATCTGCAAGGAAATTCAGAATTTGTCCTAAATTAGTGCACAGCACTAGAATCTATAAAGCTTACTAAACAGAGACTTTTTATGAAACATGAAAGTGTGGCTCATATCAAGATGAGCCAGACATGCTTAGATTTTCCTATTCAATTTTCCATATTTTTTTACCCAGTTATACCATATAGGTCATAAATAACTCAATAAAAGTCAATTTAAGGTCTCTCACTTTATAAATATACAGTATAAACCTTTTCATTCTTGTACAGATGTAGCAATTTCATATTTTTTCATTACTGAAAGTTTATAAGCCGAAAGGCAAATTCTGAAGGCAGAATTCTCTATTTAAATTCCGAGTATGAACATACCACATTATAGTAGAGTATATAACTGAGCAATTTTCCTGAATATAATTTTTAATTGAATTAGATTAATATGCTATAGAATATGCAGAAGCACGACAGAATATCCTTCTCTGTATTCACTTTAAAAAGATCACATACAGCAATGGGATTACTTGAACCATAGTGAACCATGTATTACAATTACAATATGATGGTTCCTGATATTTTCTTTTAATGCAAGACAGTGTGCATAAAGGCATTTTAGAAAATAGGTAAAATATTACTGTATAGTTATCTATTAGATTTATTTTTATGAGACAGTTAACAACCAGAGTTGCAATAGGAAACACATTTTAATATAACAAAATAAAAATGCATGTTTTAGCATAAATACATTTTTCCAGAACATTACCTAAATTAATATAGAAATAGGCACTGGTTTAAAACATAATAAACTAATTCTATTTGATAATTCAGTGTTGTAATGTTAACACTACAGGATTTACTTACCAGCAATACTTATTTCAGGAAAAGTATAATTTGAAGCTTGTTATTTTAACTGGTTAATAGGGAGAAAATCATTTCACTCAACATTATTGCAATATATAAATTTAATTGATGAGTTTAAATTGCCTGAGTAACCTAAGTAAATTAATTAACACATTTCTAACTTAGTAGTTTGGAAAATGGTGCAGTTGTGATTTTGATGCAATAGCAAACAATTATTCTGGTATTGCTAACACAGACAACATCTCAAATCTTTAGACATGATTTCTTAAAAAGTTTCATGAAAATCAGGCTTCTGCTTCAAAATAAAATGAAAACCTAGGTTGGGGCAGACCATGACAAGCCCATTCCTTACATTACTTTTTATCTTATGGATTTTGCAAGTAGTCAATCTGACTAATACTGTACTAATAACACTGGTGATTTTGAATACTAAAACTATAACAATAAGCTAACCATCTAATTTCCAATGCACAAGTTTTCTATTTTAAATGAGACCTAAATTTAGGGTGATTTCATGTATGATGATTTGTGCATGTGTCTATGTTTTCCTCTTTTTAATAATAAAAGAGATATGTCACAAATTATATCTGTCCTGGTTGCTCAGGTTTTCCAGTCACACACTCCAAAAATATGCTAATCATTATCTTTCTACAGAAATTTCCAGCATGATGAGAAGATCTAAACTGCACACACAAATGCACATAGTAATTTAAAATAATGAAGTTTGTTTGGCCTCTTTAACATTGAAAGCAATGCCTTTTTCTAAATACAAAGAATGTCACCTAATTCTTTCTAAAAGCATTCACTTTTTAAAATTTGAAATATCAAAATTGCAAAGGAGGAAAGGAACAAGGCCCAAAAAAGGAATACTTGCACACAAAAGGAAAATCATATGTCCCATATTTCAAACTTGAAATGAAAGAACAATTTGACTGCTAATAATGAAGGTAAAACAGTTCTTTGAATTCCTAGAACAGTCTTTTCACCATTTTGGAACCACACACTTCAGCTCAGGGCACAATTTATCCCTATTTGAAATTTGAAGCTCCCTACTTTGACACTGAAAATAAAAGTGCATTCTCAATTATTTGATAACGATAATACTGAGAACAAAAATTCCTTTAACACAATCTTTCTTCTCCACAGTGGCAAATGTTTCTAACATCTGAAAGCATATGAAGTGTATTTCAGGAAAAAATGGTTTAAGAAAATGTCTATTATGTTTATTTGATGTGTAACAAGGTGCAATCTGTTGTGAGGTTGTTTAGTTTATTGCACAAGATAACAAGACTTTTCACAGAAATAACCTTATACTGGTTATGGCTCTATTTAGAGCATTCACAATACTTCCTTTTGTTTGGAAACTGCCTTATTTTAGGGAGGCAAAAAATAGTCTATTAAAATTAAATTGTACAGGTAGTTCTCAACTTACAACAGTTCATTTAGTGACTGTTCAAAGTTACAACAGCACTGAAGAAAGGGACTTATAACTGTTTTTCACACTTACAACCATCACAGTATACCCATGGTTACGTGATCAAAATTCAGATATTTGACAATTGACTCATATTTATGACGGTTGCAGCATCCCAGGGTCATGTGATCACCTTTTGTGACCTGACAAGCAAAATCAATGGGAAAGCAAGATTTACTTGACAAGCAGGTTACCAATTTAACAACTCAGTGATTCGCTTATCTCTGGCAAGAAATGGTGTAAAATGGGTTAAATTCACTTAAAAAAATGTCTCACTTAAGGAGAAATGTTGGCCTCAATTATGGTCATAAGTCAAGGACTATCTGTATTGTTATGTCAGTATATATTATACACTAATGTATAATATACATTATACACACATACAGGTATGTACCTATTAGGGTTTTTTTACAATGTTATTAAAAATAGGAAAATGTATTTCAATAGTTACATCCAGCTAATAGTAACGTATTCCAGTAATTGCATGCAGATGATTTCTTATTCACACAATAATTTCTAATATCTGCAATCCACACTAGGAGGAGGAACACATGAGTATTGTTTCCTTGGTGTGTATCTGCTGGAGTGCTCCCAAACAGGGATCTAAAGAGTACTTACTGTGAATACTTACAACATAAATACATATCTGTATGTGTTTAGACTGTGTTATTCTCCAGATTCAATATTACCCTCTTTCCCTGAAAATAAGCCCCAGTTAAGATTGTCAGCCAGATGGATGCATTTAGTACTGTATTTCCCCCAAAATAAGACCTAACCAGAAAATAAGCCCTAATGCCTCTTTTGGAGCAAAAATTAATATAAGACCTGGTCTTATTTTCGGGGAAACATGGTATAGGTAAAAAATTCAAAGTAATATGTATTTTAAAAATCCAAAGTACCGTAAATTCTTCAGGCCTGAGGAGTATCAGATTATCATTAGTTCCTTCTGTGAATGCATTTTATCATAGCTTAACAAGTCAAGTGCCACAATGTGCTGGGTTAAACACACACACACTCACACACATCCTCTGGAAAAGGATTACACCTGAAATGAAAATAATTGAAATCTCATTATCAAAGCAAAATGAACAAAATACAGCTTCTCTACTTTCTTTGATCAAAATTAAAAGAAAAGTTGGATCTATTCTTTTATCTAGAAGTTGTACTTGAAATAGAAAAAGCTCTTCTCGGTTTTCAGAGATTCTTTTAAAAAGTTCATATCATACTTTACTACAGTGTGAAACTCATCAACTCTTTGGTAAATATTTCAAACAGTACGCATGGAGTTTTTCATTGTTCAAAGATGCATAGTTGTCATGCAGGATGGCAATTCTTGAGTGCCTTGATAAAATCTATTAAAGTCAGATGCGTTAAAATGAATGATCTGTAAACATCAATGTTCCCGGGATATTGAATAAAGATTACTTGAAAAAAAGTTGCCATAAATAATTGTATCCATTTGGCAGCTATGTTAACATAACTGTAGAATTGAAGTTGATAAGAAAACCATCTTTGTACTGATATTTGTAAAATCTAAGGGATAAACTCTTAAGAATAATAAAAAACATGGCTATTATTAATCATCTGTTACATGGCTTCTTGATGGCAGAGTCAACTTGCAGAGATTCATTAGTAATAAAACAACACTGAAGTTTTCTGTTTCCTGACCGTAAATGCATTACTTTGCATGGCTAACCTACAAATGTGTCCCCACTGACCTTGAACTTTCCTTACTGGCTACAGCCATGCATATTCATGCTCTCTGGAAACTATTCCAATTTATTTATTTTAATTTAATAACAGGATCAATTATTGTTACCTTCCACTAGCTATTATTACAGAAGTTCCAATATAATGAGGAAGTGTGGATTCTTTGTGAGTTTCCGGGGGAGAAGCTGATGAGGGGCTTTGGTTTTTGTAAAACATATTTACATCCTCAGAATTGTGTTCATAATTTTCTGTTATGTGGCCTGTCGCCATGCATGAAGAAGTTTGAAATGTGCCATGTTTGGCTAAAACTCGGTGATAGTTCAGAAAGACAAGTGGAACTTGTCCTGCATGTCTTACTGCATCCACTGTATGGTCAGTTTCAGGGTCACTGTCAAGCTTTGCAACTATTCTGTCTTCAGATTCCAGTTCACTTAAATTTGTAGCATGATGAGCAATATTTTCATATTTTGGTTCTTTCATATAAATTCTTCTTGCTTGTTCGTATACTGTTGGAACTGGAACAAAGTGACTTAACTGTCCAATTGATTTACTTTGGAAAGATTCTGATTTTGATAAAAAGGTATTAGAGAAGGAGTTTGAAAAGGCCTTTTCACTAATGCTGTTTTTTTCTTGCAAGTCTCTGTTGAAAGCTACTTTATTTTCTTCTTTAATGAGATTGTGTGCTGGACATGTTCTGTTTTCTGTTTTGCTCTGTTTTATAATGCCAGAATCATAGATTTCTTCTTTGTATTTGCTATTGGGTGTTAAGCTGGTGCAACTTGTAAAACTTTCAGAGGTACTTTCATTGTTGTATCGCCTATGTGGTAGTGGCACTTGTGGGGGGGAGAAAGAAATGCATTAGATGGACAGGATTCAAAAGATGAAGACAACATAAAAACTACAATTTCTACATCTGAATATAAATCATTAAATATAAGTGGGTACATTTGTCATTAGTTTTAGAATAAAAAGCTGCTGGTATTGACATTAAAAGAAATGAATAAGCAGCTACACTACACTCAGGTATACTCAAGAGGAAAAGGAAGACTGTTCCATATCAAATTTCAAGATGAAGTTGAAGCACCTTCTCAGAATCTCTAAAGAGTGAAATTATGAATAAAGTGAACCTGAATTGTACTCACAATTGTAATTCATATCTGATATGTCAAATTTAAAAGATGGAAATATTTTGTTTATACTCATCTGCTGTGTTTTTTCTATTTTGTGGGAAACTGCAAAATAAACTCCCAGTTTTATTTGCACTTAATTATATTAATTTTAAGAATTCTTTTCTTTCTTTCATGAGATCTTGGACTTTTACAGTTAATATTGTGAGGATATGGCATCCTAATCCTTCTCTACAATATATAATTACCAGGAAGCCTGAACCAAGGCTGTATCTCTTCATAGATTGAGATGTTCAGATATATGGGTGGATTCTATAAAAAATAAATGCAATCTAGGATTTTTTTGTTAAACTTTTATGTTAGGCTTATATTGGCAAAACTGTAATAGATATAGAAAAAAATACCATTATTATAAATGTGGGTGCCAATATCCAGGTGCAAAATATAGGAACTGGTGCAAAAAAATTTCCCAATGACTTAAAACAGAGGTCTTCAAACTTGGCAACTTTAAGACTTGTGGACTTCAAATCCCACAATAGCTGACTGGAGAATTCTGGGAGTTGAAGTCCACCAGTCATAAAGCTGCCAGGTTTGGGGACCCCTGACTTAAAGAATTCTTAAATCTAGAGTTGTTATCTTTCAGACTCTAGATTTAATATGACCACCTCTGACTTCCAGGGGTTCAATTGCAACTACTATACAAAGAAAATAACTATAAATCCTATAAAGATATATATCAGGATCTGATAATTTAATCTAAAGTTGTTTATGTTATCAAACCTTTTATCCAAATGTTCTCTATGACACTTTATTAGAATTTTAAAATGGGTTAAAATCTAAACATTATTCTTAAATTGCTTGAATAATACCTACCTTCATAATTTTGTAAGAGATTATGGCGTATATTACATGCTGACTGATCAGGACTTTTACATGGTGATTGACTCCCTGGTACAAGAGAATTGGCATAGTGCCACTGGCACTCTCCACTTGTCTGCAATGTACTTAAGAAGAACCGTGCTACTTCGCAAGGTGCTCCTTGAGGCTGGCCAAATTTAGAAGGCAGCATTTGTTTTTTGCTACTGAATACATGAGAGTCTACAGGAAAGTGCCCATAATGATATGAGAAAGGTAAGCTGTACGTTGGAGTGTATAAAAGTTCACTGTTTTCTGAATGAAAGGCTTGTTCTTGGATTGTGGCAGAATTTGCTATGGAGCTGGATCTCCAGCTTCCAACTTGGCCACATTCCAGCTTCTCTGTCTGGAAAGAACCATATTGCTGAAAAAGAAAAGAAAGTGTTTAATAATGGACTCTGAAATCTCTCAGTATAGCAGAGTACCAGAATGCATGCAGCCAAGTAATCACCTTGAAACACACATACACTAAATGAAACAGGCTTAACCAGACTTAATTTCTAAAGAGAGGAACCTTTATCTAGCCTTTCTGGGCGTCCTTTCATTGCCTCTGAAAACCCTGTTCTTTGATCTTAGATGTTCAAAACAAGCTATAGTTATTAGTACAGGTAGGTAGTCTTGACTTACGACTACAATTGGAGAATTTTTAAAAAAAAATAAGTAAGGATGCTATCTAAACTGTTTTGTCAAATAGCATTTGAGCCATTTAGATTTTAAACTTTTTATCAGGATAAAAAAAAATGAGGGCTAAAAAAACCTTACATATTTTGAAATGACTAGAGAATAATAAACACCAGCTGGGTTAGGCTAGGAAACTTTCTATTTTTAATGCATAGTAGTGCAATCTTCATAACATAATCAACTAAGGTATTATGAGAAATTGTGCTGTGGCACCAAAAATGATGGTCTCTACAAATCAAAATCAGCATTTGATGAGGTATGCAGTAAATGGGAGCAATGAGGAAATCTTTAACCCTGGCTAGTGCCAGTGTCTAAAAAGAAAAATACTTTATAATAATTATCACAAGAGTACGTGTTATTGATATAACATGGCTTGTGGTATTTAAAAAATCTATAGATAACAGAGTATTAACAAAGACCAACAGAGTAATGACACTATAGTTCTTATTCTTGTCCCTGAATATTTATGGACCAGTGTGTCAACTTGTAAATTACAAAAGGTGCAAATATTGATAATCTGAATAGCAAATAAACTCTAGTGACTATTTCTAAAGCACTAATTGTAAAGCTAGTGTACCCACACCTCCTTTAATAACCATGTGTTGTACCAGAAATCAGGTAGTGAAAAGGTTGTTACGTGAACTTGTGACAAAGAGAGACACTGCAAAGATTACTGGCTACTGCCACCTTTTCCAATCTCATACAGCTATGTCTATTATTTTCATTCTGATATGTGTTTTGCCCGACTCACAAAATTTGGTTGTAGATGGATGTATCGATCAAAAAGTGAACTTTTCATTATGGCTTTAACCATTATATTTGTAAATGGTCACTACCTGATGTAGTCGCTAAACAAGGAGTGGCTCTATTGCATCAAGCCTATAATGCTATTAATATATGAACAGTTTTGTCCAAAGGGAAGGAAAAAAATACCTGCTGTGGATAAGGAGTTGTTCTGAGTTTCATCTTCATTTTATTACTCCTAGGTTTTGTTGCTTTTCGTGTTTCTTGTGAGGTAGACATCAGATTTCTGCATGAAAATTGTGTTTTAGAAACGGCAATTTGGTCCAGTGACAATGGAAGTTCCTTATATTCTATATCTCTGCAAAACAACATTATAGTAACAGGTTGATTACAATCTATTTCTCATCTAGTTTTGCAAAGAACCCATCCATATAAACACAGTTTTAAACGTTTTATCCAAAAACCATGTATTAAAATGAAATTACATACAAAAGGAATGTAGTAGATTGTCTTGAAATTGCTGTTAACTATAATTCATAAACTTTGAAATTTAAATCAAAATCTTCAATTTGAACTACAAAGATCTTTCCAGAGAGGAAGAATTTAGGAACATGCAATTATAGGAGACGTGTCTCCTGGTTGAGGTTGCAAAGAAGTAAATGGACAACTGACAATATAAAGTTAATTTATAATGTTTTTGTATAAACAACAATTATATACACATTCAGTTTGTATATAAATGCAAGATATAATCTGAGAACAGCCTGGATTGACTATAGGAAAGTCTACTGTCAGGCTAAGCCCAAGAACGATGAAGAGCAATTCAGCCATAGTTCAGTTCTTTATTTGCTCAAACACTAGAATCTCGCTAAATTAAACTCTTACTGTTCTCACCCTAACCAATATGCCCTGGGACATTCTAGGGAGTGACCATCCTTACTTACTCCCCCTGCCCTAGGGTTGAAATCCAGCAGGTTCTGACAAGTTTTGGAGAACCAGTAGCAGAAATTTTGAATCAGTAGCGGAAATTTTGAGTAGTTGGGAGAACCAACAAATACTACTGGCTGGACCCGAAGTGGGGTGGGAATGGAGATTTTGCAATATCCTTCCCCCAGTAGTGGGGTGGAAATGGAGATTTTGAAATATCCTTCCCATGGAGTGGGGTGGGAATGGAGATTTTGCAGTATCCTCCCTCTGCCACGCCCACCAAGCCATGCCCACAGAACCAGTAGTAAAAAATTTGGATTTCACCACTGCCCTGCCCCCTATCCAGATCCTGGCAATGCTACTTCTTGTCTTGTTTCTCCCCACACACTCTTTTCTGGAATATTCTCTCTCCTTCCTAGGAAACTGCCACTTCTCTGTCGTCCATTACACCTTATTATGCATGTTATTCAGGTTATTGTAGGAAATTACCAGGTGGAGCCCGAAGATGGGGTCAAATGCATCATTCATATGTAATCCTTACACAGTCATTGGAGATCTAAGTCCAGACCCCTATGAATTCTGTTGATTCTTATCTAGCACCAATTTCACTTGACTGTCAGTAAATCAGATTCTTTCTTGTTTTATAGATAACATGCAATAAACTTTTAGTGCTTTGAATTCAACTCCTAATCCTACTTATTTGTGCTCCAATTATATCACCAATAGTCAGAATACAACTCATTTAAAAATGTGTGAACAAACATTTCTAATTCCTGCCAAAATATATTGCTAATATCAAGCAAGCCAGCAGAGAAAAACATTTGGCTTATCTAGTCTACATGTGAATAACTCTTGCAAAGGTAAGCTGATTCAAATTATATGCAGAAACTTGTTTATTTGCTTTGCTGTGTTACTAAAACAAAAAATGGAGTATTGTGTGTTAATAAGACATTGAGGATGCACAAAAGCCTCCCACCTATTAAAAGAAGTGAAGATGTATCTAAAGGAAAAGGGGGGTGGGAAGGAGATAGAGAGGGAAGGAAGGAAGGTCAACCCTACAGTGAATGAAATGAGATGTTAGTTCATAAAGTGGCTGAAACAATCAGGCTACAAGATTATGACTCCAGGATAATTGAAAGTAAGAGATTTTTCAGAACCTAGCCAAAGATTGAGATTTTTTTCTACCACAAATGGAAAAGAAACTACATTCCCTCTGGAGAATATTAACAGTTGATAGCTGCTTGCCTAAGACAGGCATTGAAACAAACAATAAATGATACCAGAATCAAAAATGGTTGTCATTCCCTTATATTGTCCCGTGACAATATAACCTATTTTTAATTATCAACCCTTTAGCAAATGAAAACAAGATAAAAAGGAGCTACAATTATACATTGTCAGCATCTAATTGCAAGAAATGACAACTTACGTTAGGACATAATTGACACTCACTATGCAGTGAGGTCTTGATGAGCGGCTATTATGTACAATAGTGGCATAGCTCTGGATCCAAACCCAGCCACCGTTTTTTGACAGCAACCGATAATACTTGGTTGTGACTTGTCCTTTCACCAACACTATAAAAACATTAAAAGAGGTTTAATTACGTTTATGTTCTGCCTGGTCCAAAGCCTCTTGGCTTCTGCAAAATTACAGAACTTGTAACTTTTAAAGCAAGGCTGTTCTTTTTGTTTTTTAAGAAGAGAATCGAATAGAATATACATAGAACTTTTTCAAGTAAGAAAAGAAACATAATATTCTATTTTAGTTTTTACATATAAATATTTCCTTTGCCCAAATCTTTTAACACAAAATCCACTGTATAATTAATATAACAATCCTACATTTGTTTACTCTTAAGTCACATCAGTAGTGCGCTGCTCCTGGTTCTGTCCAGTTCTTAGAACCAGTAGTAAAACCGGGGGGAGGCTCCGTCCACCCGCCCCGACATCATCATGGGGCAATCTACGCATGCGCAGGAGCTTTTGCACATGCGTAGAAGTGCACATGCAAGTGAAGCAAGCACATGTGCATGCTCCCATTGCAAACCAGTAGTAAAGGTAAGTGGAACCCACCCCTGAGTCAAGTATGATTACTTTATAATCATACTTTATAAAGTATGATTACTTTAGGTTACCTTGATAACTTCTTTTATATCTTATTTTCTAAATGTTTGAAAAACAGTTTCAAAGCAGCCAATATTTTGGTCATCACAGAACTTACTATTAACATTCCACATATACTATTTATCTAAAATATGAAGTCATAGCAAAGAAAAAATTGAATTATATATCCTCACAATGCCTCCACTGCAGCCTATGCTGTTTTTGCAAAGCATGTTCATGTAACAAAAACAGAAATGTTGTATTTGGAATTTTTTGACATAAAATACATTGAGGGGGAGAAAAACCTGAAATAATACATTTGTGGCTGCAGAAAATTTAAATTTAACACATTTTATTGTCTTCCCACTCTCATTCCCATTTGTCAGTTGATGCAACATAATACCATTCACAGGAATCTTTCAGGAATCCACATGCTTCTCAAAAAGAAAGTGATCTAAGTTTTTCATTAAAATAAGTTGACCAGATGAGAAATCTGAGATATATTTTTCTAGAAAAAAATCTTCCTTTGTATGCTGACCAAGATTTTTGAAATCTTCTTTAAATTAACTGGTCAGACTTCATTAATCTTTGACATAGATACATGTAAGTCTTTTCAAAAAGTCTATCCCTTTGTTCTGAAAAGAAAAAGAATAGGGGTTTGATGGTTCTCCCTTCCATTATAAGGGTAGAGAAGTGAAGAAGTTATCAGCGCTGTATTTTATAAGGAGTCTAACTCTGTGGTCCAGAATATGATGAAATATTTCTTTTGGAGAATTCCAATACGTTGGACAGTGTGGAATGGACGTTTCTTCACTGCCATTGCCTCTATTCAAAAGGCTACTGAATTTATTAATTTGTTCCATCAACCTACCATTCTTAATTATCTCCAGTTCCTGATATACCATGAGACTATTAAATGGACTGTTCTTGTGAGATAGGCTACTTCATCTATGTTTTCTTTATATCTTAATTCAACAGGCATGTGACCCACTGCTTGAAAATTCTTAGTAACTCCTACTGATCCTTCTCTCACAAAAAGCAAACTGTTTTAAGCTAATAAGGGATCATTGCTTCACATCATTGGTTGTTAAAGATTGTGCTCAGAATGTAACATCTCAAGTACAAATTAAGACTATAAGAGGGTAGAAGGCAAGGGCAGAATTGGTAGCAATTATGTATTTCACATATAATTTTTTTAATGGCATGTGTGAAAATATCCATAACATATACATTCAACTGAAAACCCATCTATATCAACATTGTACATTATTATTTGTTCCCTATTACTTACAAAGGTGGTGAGCATATCGTAAATGAAACACATCACATCCATGCACATGGTGGTAAAGAGTTTTCTCTATCAAATCTTGTGGCTCATATCCAGTTAATTCAGTGACTCTAAAAGAGAAAATATATCCAAGAAGCATTACAGGTAGTCCTCAACTTATGACCATAATTGAACCCAAAACTTTTGTTGTTAAGTGAAATATTTGTTAAATGAGTTTTACCCCACTTTACGACTTTTCTTGCCAGAGTTGTTAAGTTAATCACCGCAGTTGGTAAATTAATAACTCAGTTGTTAAGTGAATCTGGCTTCCACATTGACTTTGCTTGTCAGAAGGTTGCAAAAGGTGATCACATGACTCAGAGACATTGCAACTATCATGAGTTAGTTGCCAAGCATCTGCATTTTGATCATGTGGCCATGGGAATGCTACAACAGTTGTGAAACCATTGAAAAATGGTCATAAGTCACTTTTTTCAGTGACATTGTAACTTTGAAGGTCACTAAACGAACTGTTGTAACTTGAGGACTACTTGTATTTTTGCAAACAAGATATCATTTGTTCCAGATATCTAGAAATTGAAGCACAGATGGTCCTCACTGACCATAATTGGGACTGGCAACTCCATCCATTAGCCTTCTATCAAGTTGCTCAACTAACAGGTCTCAGATCAGGGGTGAAATCCAGCAGGTTTTGACAGGTTCTGGAGAGGCGGTAGTGAAAATGTTGAGTAGTTCAGAGAACTAGTAAATGCCACCTCTGGCTGGCCCCAGAGTGGGGTGGGAATGGAGATTTTGCAGTATCCTTCTCCTGGAATGGGGTGGGAATGGAGATTTTGAAGTATCCTTCCCCTGCCACACCCACCAAGCCACACCGCATCCATCAAGCCACACCCACCAAGTCACACCATGCCTACCAAGCCACACCCACAGAACCAGTAGTAAAATAAAATTGATTTCATCACTGTCTTAGATGCAGAAATACTATTAAACCTATCTTTAAAATTAACCTGGCTGATAAGTTACATGCATAAAATAGGGGAATGGAATGAAGTGAAAGGAAATAATCAATCAGGAACAAGGTCTGGGAATGATTAGTCAGGAAGAAGCTCTGCCTAACAAAACCCAAATAAAAACAATAAAAAGATATAGCAATACCAATTCTTTGTTGATCAAAGCAACAGCAAGCTTGTAATATACAGTACCTGCAGAGCATATATCCTTTTCCTAGCTTAAATCAACTTTCTACCCACATCTTGTAACTTTCAAAAGTGCTAAATTAGTACCTAAAACGAAGTGTTATGGATTCCCCCACTAAACTAAAGAAACTAAAGAAGAGAATCTAGACTACTACTAGCCTGCAATTCAAGAGGCAATACCCTGTCAGCCACATAGAAGTAATGGATGTGATTCAGTGAGCTGGCCACTGATTCCAACAGTAACAAATCAGAGCTAGACATTGGAAGATCATCAAGGCCTAAATCACATGTCAGCTCAAAGCGGCCAAGTAGAAAAAGTCAGCACGCCTCCTTGAGAAAAATGACTGTTCTAATTAAGCATAGCCAGGAATTCTATTTAAGAGCATACTCCAAATCTCTTCGCCTTGTTGGAACAATTTCCCTGTCTCCAGATCTGTATCATGTTGCCCTGCTGCAGATACCTTATATTCCTTGTTCTATGATGGGAATCTCAGCTTGATATTTGGATTGGCTCTTATGAATCTCTCTGAAGTTTGATCCTATCTTGAACAATTGCCTCATCGGTCATCTGCCCATACTCTCCTCGTTCAACCTGTCTTGCATGGACAGGAGTTCATGTAAGAAAGGACATGCACTTTGGAAATCACTGATTGAGCAATATGTGGATAGCCAGCAGTCGGTGTTGTCTTGCAACACACACCAAAATCGCCATGGAGAGCAATGCCTAGTGAAGGGGTGTTTTCACAGCAGCCTCAAAGAGCCAATAAAGGCTGGACAGATCATAATCTTGACTACATAATCAACTGCATTATAAATGAAATATGCTAAATTATGTTCATGATAAAATTGTTTTGGGAGAAGACAAAATGCTACTTTAAAACTAGAGCAGCTAAAGATGATTTAAAGCTCCTCAGTTGTGGGCTGAAGCATCACAAAAACATGAAATATAACAATTAGTTGCACGAGCATATTCATGTATTAAGTAGTGGGATGGGAGATAGAACTCTGTATGTGATATGAAATATTTTTTTAAAATGCCTAAGTCAACTAACAGGACTCTCACTCAAGATGGCAATCGAGTGATAGCTGTGTAATGAGCTGATTTTTTATTCATTTCAGTTTTTATATTTTTATTTAGTTTATTATTATTTATATTTATATAATACTATATAGATTTAGTATTAAGTACTTTTAGTATTTTCCTTCATTTTACTTAATTCTTTATCTCCCTTTTACTTTTAGTTTATTTTTTAATAATTTTAATACCCTAAAATATTATTTTTTTAGTAATCAGAAATAAGATTTTCTGGACCCACAGACTGTTGTATACAATTTCAAATACTCAGGATGCAAAATAATAAAACAATATGATGACAGTGCATATTTGATAGTTTGAAAACAGTTTTGGCAAATATTTCTGGCAAATTCATTTTAGCTTTTCAAATGTTTAACATTTAGCAATTGGTTCTCTCAAAATCTAAAGCTCCCTTCCATATCGTGATGAGTGAACTATCCCTTGTTATTTCTAAATTATGTTAATGTGGGAGCAATTCATTACAATGTTCAATGACCTCAAATGTACAGTGAACTCAAGTAGACTCAGGATGCATATACTGTTAACTGTGCTTTTACACCTATAAAAGAGAAGACATTCAGGTTCACTTATGTAGCTGCTAAAAAAGCAGCTATGAGTATTAAATAGGAAACTCATTTTACTATCAATAAACATGAAATGTTTCTTATCAATAAACAACTATTAAATTATTAAAACAATTTGATTTAGTATCTAAGCAGTGAATCAATTCAAGGAGAACATGACTTCTTCAATTTTGTATACATTGTATTGTTTCTTTATATTGTTTTAACTTTTATGTTTTAAACGGTCTTCTGGAAGTTAAGATGATGAAGAATTAGAGTAGTCATGTTTCAAAAACTTTCTACTTACCTGGAATCCAGAAAGATAAGCTTTAAGTCCAGACTTGCTCTGAACATAAACATATTACTATGAAGTTTGATCTCAGTAATTGCGCTTGGAGGTAGTGATTGACCTACAGCAACCAATCCCACAATTTGGTAACAGGTGTCATACAAAGATATATCCAGCATATACTGCCGAATCTTCAAATAGCCACTGCAATGGATCACCTAGTAGACAAAAATAACATTTGTAAAGAGAGAAAAAATAGCTTCTTGATGACAGAGTCAAAACCCAGTATTTTTCTCTTTATTACATTGATTTTTGCTGTCCAGTTTGCTAAACTGTCTGCTGAAAAAAACTATTAATTTTTAGGCAGTTGAATAAATATATTGCATGATATTAAATTAACATTAATGTTAATTTATAACTATTAAATTGATATAAATTGGCAGATAAATTGGTATTAATTTAACAATGAACTGAGAAAACCCTGACTCAATATAGTTGCATTTAGATACTCCATGTCGGCTTTTCAAATTCCAATTTGTCGTTATTTTAACAACAAATTCAGTTGTGTCTGACTCTTGGTGACTTTATAGGCAAGTGCTCTCTTTGTCAAGCAGCTTCTTTCAGTTATTGGATATTCATCTTTGTATCAGATTTGATGTTATCAAGCCAGCATGTTCTTTGCTTGTCCATCTTCTTGTTCCACTAACCATTCCTAGACCATTGCCTTCTCCAATGAATTTGGATGCATGACATGGCCTTATGGTTTTAGTTTCTAGTGATGTGTCTGTTGTTTTTTATTTACCACCTCTCTGTTAATTGCTCTGGCTGTCCTTGGTATACACAATAACTTATGCCAGCACAATAACTTACTCCAGGACGCCAAACCATCAATTCTTCTTCGATCAGCCATTCTTACGGTCCAATTCTCACACACATTATAGGGAAGACTATTATTCTAACTAGCCTGCTTTTTCTAGTAGTATCAATATCTCTGCTTTTTCAGATCTTATTCAAGTTAACTATCGCAGTGCAGCTTAAGGTTTTCCTGTGTTTTATTTCAGAGGTAGAACTACCATTGTGAACAATTTTTGATCCGAGGAAGATAAATTCTCAAACTAATTCAGTTTTCTCCATGTTGATTTTAAACATCTCATGTCCACCTGCAGTTGTTATGTCATTATCTTTGTTTTCCTAATGTTAAGATTCAATCCTACATGTTCAATTTCATTGTTGATTTTCCAAATCATTTTTTTCCAGGTCTTCCTTTTTTCAGCCAATAGTGTTGTATCATCTGCATACCTCAAATTATTTATGGTTCTTCCCCAAATCTTCACTTCAGCATCAGGCAGTTCCAGATCTAATTTCCGCATGATCACATTTGCATACAGATTGAACAAAAATGGTGATAAAATACATCCCTGTCTAACTCCTTTACTGATCCTGAACCAATCGGTGCACCATAAAGTCCTCTCACTGTTACCTACAGTGATCAGATAAGCCTGATCAGGTGGGCTGAGACACCAAGATCATGCAAAGTCACCCATAGCTTATTGTGTCTACGCAGTCAAAAGCTTTTTTGTAATTGATAAAACATATATACAGATCCTTTTGATATTCAAATTCCAATTTATTTTATTGCTAATGAAGACAGATGTATGTTCAGTGTTTCTGAATATTGTATTACTTACTTAGTATATGTTCTAATACAAAATGGAGAGGCACATGCAAAGTTAATGAAGCTTTTGTATAAAAAGTAATTATCAAGATGTTCATAATGTACATTGTGAAAACATATGAGAAAAAAACTACAGACCCCTCACATCCTGGACATAAATTGTTTCAACTTCTACCCTCAAAATGACATTATAGAGCATTGCACACCAGAACAACTAGGCACAAGGACAGTTTTTTCCTCCATGCCATCACTCTGCTAAACAACTGTCAAACTATTTACTAAGACTGTATTACTATTATTCTTCCCAACCTTCCTATTACCTATTTCCTTTCTACTTATGACCATAACCTTCTTGCTTGTATCTTTAAGATTTATATTGTTTTATTTAGTTTCCTAGTATAATTTGGATTGCTTATTTACTATCCTATGACTATCACTAAGTGTTGTATCTTATTATTCTTGATGAATGTATTTGTATGTACACTGCGAGCTTATGCACCGAAGATAAATTCCTTGTATGTCCAATCACACTTGGCCAATAATGAATTATATTCTATTCTATTAAGAATGTTAGATAAAGATTTGTGCAATATTGAAGTACATGGAAATTTTGCTATGATAATTTTATTACATCATAATAACTCAAAAATAAACTTCATGACCTTCATTATTTATAACTAAGAATACAGGAACTAAGAAAAATGTGCTTCAAAGTACAGGAAGATACATATTATTCAATAGGTGTAACAGAAATATGATGACACAGGAAGCAGCAGGTACAGGTAAGTAGAATCACATCAGACACCTCTACAATTAGCACAGGTGCCCCACAAGGCTGTGTGCTCTCTCACTTCTCTTCTCTCTATATACCAATGACTGCATCTCAAACAATCCATCTGTTAAACTACTAAAGTTCGCAGATGACACAACAGTGATCGGTCTCATTCGAGACAATGATGAATCTGCATATAGACGGGAGGTTGAACAACTAACCTCGTAGTGCGATCAGAACAATCTGGAACTGAACACACTCAAAACCGTAGAAATGGTGGTGGACTTTAGGAGAAACCCTCCCATACTACCACCTCTTACAAT